>PVKC010020085.1:0-18782 GCA_004027635.1 Crocidura indochinensis
AACTATCTAGCTCCGCCTCTCAAATAGAGGGGGAAACAAGGGAGGATACCAGGACCAAACAGATATATGATCACTAATAGTAAGATAGACACAGGGGGGACAACTTACTCTAGCAGCCCGGGGTGGGGGTGATGTGGGAGATATGGGTTGCAGGAAGGGAACAGGGATGGGGGGAGGACAAATTTAATGATTTAATGTAAATATTTGGCTTTCCTGAAATTTGTTCATCAAGTTTTATTCATTCCATCTCCATCTCCAAGAATTCTTGTTTACTCTTGACCACAACTGTGTTCAACCAGAAGATAAAAGCCTGTTTACTATATTTTCCAAATTTATGATAAGTCATATAATTTTCACTCCCCTGAAGAACTGTAAGCATCCTAAAGAGTAAATTACCTTCAGGATATCTATTCTCATGATGGCAAAAAAATAAAACCCCTTGCTTTCTAAATTCTAATACTTCTTAAATCTTAAATAAATACTTCTTAAATCCTGTTGCTAGTACCTATTGTCAGCATGCCTTCATTCACTTCTTTTTAAAAAATCAATTTCTATCTTTCAAATACTGGAGAGACAAAAAGATACTTCCACTATAATTTCTAAATGCTTTGATCATTTTGGCATCACTACACCTAGGAATCCCGTTTCTTCTACTACTTCTTAAACTACAATTGACTAGTAAGCCTAATATAATCACACTAATATATCAATACATAACAATATGATATATTTTGTGACATGCCATGCAATTAAAATTAAATAAGCCACCTAGTTTATAAATTTATAGACTTTTAAAATATCAATTTAGTTTTCATATTAACCTCATAAGAGAGAAAGATACTATTAATTATACAAACACATGGACCCCATGGGCATTTAATAAATACAAATATTGGGGCCAGGGAGATAGCATGGAGGTAAGGCATTTGCCTTCCATGCAAAAGGTCATCGGTTCGAATCCCGGTGCCCCATATGGTCCCCTGTGCCTGCCAGGAGCAATTTCTGAGCATGGAGCCAGGAGTAACCCCTGAGCACTGCCGGGTGTGACCCAAAAAATAAATAAATAAATAAATAAATAAATACAAATATTTTAATGGCTTTGGATACCAAAATACAAACAATCAAAAGATCATATGCATTTCTGGGTACTACATAAATGGAATAACTGACTATAGTAACACTGGAGGGCAGAAAAAACAATGATACTATGATATAAGTACATTAAAACTTAGGAAAACTGAAAACGTTACCAGGGGTCTTTGCACTAAGTCTATCCAGATAAACATAAAACTGTTTAATGCCCCAAGTACCACAGGAGTGATCTCACAACCAGAAGTAAGTCCCAAATAACCCAATACCTGATGTATGAATTAAAGAGTTGAACGTAGAGAAGAGAAACATAAAAAAGACAGAAAGTGATGGGTATAAAATCTCAAAGTAAGATCTGTGGAATAGAAGTGATACATGAAACTATTTTATAGGTATCTGTACAGTCAAAACTATTTCCTTAATAACTCAAAGATAAGGGTAGAAGAGAAAATTGAAAGGTCTGGAGGAATGCTTCTCACATGGGTGAATTGGATTCAACACCCAAAATCAGATGATTCCACAAGCCTATACCCAAAGTAGCCCACAAGCACTGCCAGATGTGTCCCCAAAACTAAATAACATAAAAATTAAGATGAAGATGACTTTGCCTTGTATCTCACTGCTGACATTCGTGATGATGATAGAAAAGCAATAGAAAGTAACTGTAGGAACCTTAGCATAAATCAAAATACTAGCACCAATACAGTCATTATGTTATTTCTATAATCTTATTTTTTACATCATTCGATAACAGGAGGAGCTAGAGTCACTTAATAGTAGTGCTTTGGTAAAAAAAAAAAAGGGGGGGTAAAAATTTTTATGAAATATTTGATAAAAGAAATTGTGTAATAAAATTCAATGGCTATCTTGGGGAAAAATTGCACACTAATTGAATCATAAGATAATAGAACTGTTTTTTACATGAAATAACATTTTTCTAGCAAGTCATGGCTTTTCAGACTTAGATATGACAGAAATGTTCATAAAAATGAACAAAAAATCATTAAAATAAAATTACTACTGAGAATATTTCCAACCACTGAGAGTGCTAAAATTTAAGCTTATTAAGTCACATTTGTAATTTTGGAAAACTTACATTTTCGATTATAAACAAGACAGCGTCCCAATATGATTTCAGAAAGAATGATGGTGAATATTTTATAAAATATACATATACATAAATATATATAAACTCAGGTCTTAAGACATTTGTAAAGTACAATGTTACAAAATAATGCAAAAATCATTTAATAGCAACATAGAATACTAACTACTCAGCTTAAAAGTATAAAAATTGACTTTTTTGATTTCAGAGTATACATAACAATCTTTAATAAGCTATTTTTTTGTTTTTGGTATTTCATCAAAGAACATGATAATTGTCTGAAAAGTTGCCAAAATACTCTACCCCTTATAATCAAGACTGAACTTGCTTCTTTATTTGACTCATAAACAATACATACTGTTATAGAAATCAACTGTAGAATATTGTTTTTATTAAACCTAGTGTAAATGTCCATGAAGTACATACGAATGAAATTCTTCTCTTTAAATTTAGAGTTTGCGGAAACCACTAGTGTTTTATGAAAATAAATTCTACTGTTTATGCATTATTGCTCGTTTTAAATAAATTGGCATGGAAATTTTCCTTTTTCCACACGATTAACTTTAAGCAAATACAGTGTGATTAAAGTAAACACACATTAGAGATTTGAGAGAATAGGGAGAAAAAGTAAAAAAATAAAAAAAGCTCATTCTTTGGGGGTTTTCAAATTGTCGAAGAGCATAAAGGAATTCCGAGGCAAAAAAGGTTAAGAAGGAGCAGGAGCGATGGTGCAGGGCGTAAGGTGTCTGCCTTTCAAGCACTAGCCTAGGAAGACTGTGGTTCAATCCCCTAGTATCCCAAATAGTCCCCCAAGCCAAGAGCAATTTTGAGCCCATAGCCAGGAGTAATCCCTGAGCATCACCAGGTGTGGAAGAAAAATAAAGAAAAAAAACAACAACAACAACAACAACAACATCAAAAAAGGTTAAGAATTAGTAGCACATCCGAAAGAATTAGATCAAAAACTTACTTTCTTTTTTTTTCTTTTTTTTTTTTTGTATTTTGCATTTTAAAAAAAACTTACTTTCAAACAATACAAACCTAATAAAATGGGTGCAAATTGATTTCTGAAAAACAAGCAAGAACTTCATAAACAACTTTATTCAGTCAACATGTGATGTTCAAGCTAAACAAGTCAATACTGTGAAGTGGCCCCCTTTCCTGCCAGTTCATTGAGGAAGGCCTAAAATGCTAAAATTTACAGCAAGGAGGGGCACGGTTTTCTAGAAAAAGTTTCAAAGCTTCCAAATTTTAATATTGAGAAAAGCACTCCCAGGTCTCTGTAATATATGTGTTTCAATGAAGAATATCATGAGTGTTAACACATAGCAGTCCTGTAAATATACATGTTTTTCTTAATTTGTTGGATTATTTATGGTCTGAGGACCATACCTATCTTTGCTATAAATTGAGTCCTTGTTTTGTTCTCGGGGATCATCTGACCATCCTTGGGGGATCATCTAATGGTGGCAGGAATTTGGACCAGAAATCGAACCAGGGTCAGCTGTATACAAGGCTGTATACCTTATTTCTTCTACTTCCTCTATTAATATGAGCCCTTGAAAATTCAGAGCAACTGAGATAGCACAGCTGTGGGCTTTTGCCTTGCAAGCAGCCAATCTGAGACAGATGGTGGTTCAAATTCCAGCTTTCCATGTGGTCCCCCATGCCTGCCAGGAGCAATTTCTGAGCAGAGAGCCAGGGGTAACCCCTGAGCACTGCTGGGTGTGACCCAAAAACCAAAACAAAACAAACAAAAAAAAAATTCAGAGAGTTAGTTGGTACCACAACTCCAGCATCGCCATCACTATGCCAAAATATTTGTTCTGAATAAGAAAACATAAGTAATGTTTAAGTTCTCTCATAATTTATGATCACAAGAAGCACCACTGTGAGCAGATAGGAAAAATAAAATATTGGATAGACAAACTAAAGTTACTGTTAAAAATGTTGCTGCCATTTAAAAAGGCCTTGAACAGCTTCAATCTCTAAATTTTCAGTCACCATATCAATAAAATTCATGGTTATTTCATACATACAAACTATTTATAGACTCCCCCCCCCCCCCGACAAAAACCCTATAGATCATCTACCAATAGTCAAATTGGAGCTGCAGGAGCTTGGGAGTTGAGACCACACCAAGTGGTGCTCAGGGACTATGGCTCTTGGTCTGAGGAGTGACTCTTGGTGATATTCAGGGAACCAGATGTAATGTTGTTGCTGACTGGAGCCAGAATTGAAGTCATAAAGCTGTATGTGAAACAAATGTCACATCATGTATACTATTAGTATTAAAATGCTTTTCTAATTTTTGTTTTGTTTTGTTTATGGGTCACACCTGGCAGCGCTCAGGGGTCACTCCTGGCTCTACGCTCAGAAAATGCTCCTGGCAGGCTCCGTGGATCATATGGAATTCCAAGATTCAAACCACCATTCTTCTGCATGCAAGACAAATGACATACCTCCATTCTATCTCTTGAGCCCACTTTTCTAATTTTTTTATATCTAAGAAATCAGACTTTGCTTCTGATTTAAATTACTTCTGTAGAAATAAAAGTTTTGTGATAGAAATCTGAGAATGGAATAGATAGCACTGAAAAAGTATGATGAAGCAACTTCATGAAAAATAAAGTTTTGATTTCAATGACCTATGCAGGAATAATGTTTTCATTATTATATATATTAATTATATATATTAATAATTATATAAACATTTCCAAATAAGAAAAATAATTTTAAAAATGCAGCCAGAAAAATAGTGAAGGGAAACAATTTAAAAACATATACAGAGGCTGGAGCAATAGTACAGAGGGTAGGGCATTTGCCTGGCCTGGAGCCTACTTGAGTTCAATCAACAGCAATCCCATATGGTCCCTGGAGCCTGCCAGGAATGATTTCTGAGCATGAGCCAGGAGTAACTCCTGAACACTGCTGGGCAGGGCCCAAAAGAAAAAATTCATAAGTAACTAAATAAAGACAGATGTATATAACAAATAATATATAAATATATTATATTTATATATAAATATAAAAATCTCAAGGGCCAGGGGCCGGGCGGTGGCGCTGAAGGTAAGGTGCCTGCCTTACTGTGCTAGCCTTGGACGGACCGCGGTTCGATCCCCCGTGCCCCATATGGTCCCCCAGGCCAGGGGCGACTTCTGAGCACATAGCCAGGAGTAACCCCTGAACGTCACTGGGTGTGGCCCAAAAACCAAAAAAAAAAAAAAAAAAAAAAAATCTCAAGGGCCAGAAATCATGCATTGCATACAAAAGGTTCAGGTTTTATCCATACTGTGATATGCCCTCAAGAATCACAAGTAGCACAGAGTACTGCACGGTATGGCTCCCAAAGTAAACAAACCAACAAATAAACAACCAAAACAAGATATCAAGGCCAAAGAAATAGTACAGTGGGTAAGGAATGCGCCTTCTACAATTGAACCAGGTTAAATCCATACAGTCCCCCAAGCCTGCCAAGTATAAACCCTGTCTGATCACAGAGTCAGGAGTAAGCCCTGAGCACATTCATCGGGGGAAAGAATGGCATAGCAAGGTTAAAAGCAGATGTCTATAATATGTGACTTATTGCTCGGTACAATCTTTTAGAACAAATTGTACCTACTAAGTGAAAGTGAATTTTTCCAAAGAAAAACATTTATACCATGTGGAAGGACTGCTGTCTAGAATTTGCTGATGAAACCTGGCAGATGGGAAAAGCCATCAGGACTACTATAGTACAATTTCCCTTTTCCAATCACCACAATGATTCTGTATACAGAGTTATGTTCCAGTGATGTGCTTTGGCAGGTGGACCACTATTTTCTGGTATGAAGAGACCAGCAGCATCTGTCATCTTTCCACAATTGTGAAAAATATCGGTCCTGGGAGGCATTCTATTTGGACTCAAGTATACTAAAGAAAATTGGAAAGAAGAGAGAGAGACACACACACACACACAAAAGAAAAGAAAAAGAAAAAGAAAGATAAGAAAGAAAATTTCAAAGCTGAGAACTGTACTCTTTCCAATACAAAATACATATTATGCAAAATATATTAGAAATATTTCTAAAAACACATTCAAATGTACAAAAAGGAAAACACTACAAAATTGTTGGGAATTATTTTACCTGGAAGTGGTGATATGAAAAATAAAATCCTGGTATCTTTAGATATTTTATTCATAGCATATATAATACAAAGCTAAAAAATGGTGAGATATCCTTTTGGGGGGGGTGCCAGAATCATTGCTAAATCTATGTTCGATGGGGAGAGTGAGAGCTTTGTATGGACACGAAGAGGGAGACTCCAGTCCAAATACACTCTACTAAGCTCAAAGGGGGCCTTCTCTCCAACATCCCCTCTGTCTTCTTCTGGGTTCCAGTTCCCTCACTTTTCATCTGTCCTTTGTAACCAGTCAGGTTGGTGTTGGGGAGGAAATAGGGAACCTCAGGACTTAATCCCTTCCACCTAAAACAAATGGGACTGTCTTTTTCGGTACTTCCTAGCATCCTTCTGGATCCCATTGCCACTGGGATTAGAAAACTTAGCATGCCTGGAACAGCAATTGGACTTATGCCAGGATATTGCATGGATAAGAACTCACTGTTTTTAGGCCAAATTTTCCCAAATTTTGCTGTGCCTATGCAAACAACTTCATTACACACATATACACCTTGATCACAAATATGAGTCTAGTTGGGATTCAGTCATGCAAAGAGCACCCGCTTTCACCAGTGCAACATTCCCATCACCAATGTCTCAAATCTCCATTCTCCCCAGCCTAAACCTGTGTGTATTCTAGAGAGGCTTTCTACTTCCCTCATTTATTCACTTTGTTATGATAGGTCTAAATGTAGTTATTTCTCTAACTGCACTCATCACTATGTGGTGAACTTCATTTCAAAAGCTGGAACTTCCAGCCCTCCTCTCTTTTGACTCTGAGAACTATTGCAAAAATTTCTTTTATTTTTCTTAAAACCCATAGATGAGTGAGAGTATTCTACATCTATCTCTCTCCCTCTGGCTTATTTCATTCAGCATAATAGATTCAATGTACATCCATGTATAGGAAAATTTCATGACTTCATCTCTCCCAAGTGCTACGTAATATTCCACTGTGTATATGTATGACAGTTTCTTTAGCCATTCAACTGTTGAAGGGCATCTAAGTTGTTTCCAGAGTCTGGCTATTGTAAATAGTGCTGCAATGGATATAGGTGTGAGGAAGGAATTTTTATATTGTATTTTTGTTTTCCTATGGTATATCACTAGGAGTGGTAAAGCTGGATCAAATGGGAGCTCAATTTCCAGTTTTAGGAGGAATCTCCATATCACTTTCCATAAAGGTTAAACTAGAATGCATTCCACCAGCAGAGAATGAGAGTTCCTTTCTCTCCACATCCCTCCAGCACTGCTTGTTCTCACTCTTTGTGATGTAAGCCAATCTCTGTGGTTGAGATGGTACCTCATAGTTGTTTTGATTTGCATCTTCCTGATGATTAGTGATATGGAACATTTTTTCATGTGCCTTTGGCCATTTGTATTTGTTCTTTGACAAAGTGTGTTCATTTTTTCTTCCCATTTTTTGATGGGACTAAATGTTTTTTTTTCCTTGTGAAGTTCCATCAGTGCTTTGTATATTTTGGATTTAGCCCCTTATCTGTTGTGCATTGGGTGAATAGTTTCTCCCACTCAGAGGGTGGCTCTTGTATCCTGCGCACTATTTCCTTTGAGGTACAGAAACTTTTCAGCTAAATATATTCCCATGTGTTTAACTCTGCTCTCGCTTGTTTGGAGAGTACAGTTTCCAACTTGAAGATAAATCTGTATAATGCTTTGAGGAGTATTGCCATTTTAATGATGCTAATCCTGCCAATCCATGAGCAAGGTATGTATTTCCATTTCGCCGTGTCCTTTCTTATTTCTTGGAGCAGGGATTTATAGTTTTCTTTGTATAGGTCCTTCATGTCTTTCATCAAGTTGACTCTAAGATATGTTAGTGTTTGTGTGACACTAATGTGAAAGGGATTTTTTTCTTTTGCTTTTTTTTGGGGGGGTTACTCCTGGCTATGTGCTCAGAAGTCGCTCCTGGCTTGGGGGACCATATGGGATGCCAGGAGATCGTTCTAGGCTAGTGCTGGCAAGGCAGACACCTTACCTCTAGCGCCACCATGCGGACCCCAATAATGATAGGGATTTTTCTTAATGTCCATTTCTTCCCTATCATTATTGGTGTATAAAAAGAACATTGATTTTTGTGTGATAATTTTGTAGCCTGCCACATTGCTATATAAATCTATTGTTTCTAGAAACGTTTTGGTAGTCTTTAGGGTTTTCTTAGTAGAGTATCATGTCATCTGCAAACAGTGAGAGCTTGACTTCTTCCTTTCGTATCTGGATTCCCCTGAATCTTTTTTCTTGCCTATAGACTATGGCAAGTACTTCCAGTACTATGTTGAATAGGAGTGATGAGAGTGGATTGCCTTGTCTTGTACCAGAATCTAAAGGGGAGGCTTTTAGATTTTCTCCATTGAGGATATTTGCCTTTGGCTTGCAATAGATGGCCTTAACTATTTTGAAAAAGATTCCCTTCAACCCCATCTTGCTTAAAATTTTTATCAAGAATGGGTGTTGGACCTTATCAATTGCTTTATGTGTCTATTGATGTGATCATGTGATTTTTATTTTTCATGTTGTTGATGTTGTGTATTATGTTGATAGATTTACGGATGTTAAAGCATCCTTGCATTCCTGAGATGAAACCTACTTGATTGTAGTGCATGATCTACTTGATGAGGTATTGGATCCTATTTAATAGGATTTTGTTGAGGATCTTTGCATTTCTGTTCATCAGGATTATTGGTCTATAATTTTTTTTTGGCAGCATCTCTGTCTGGTTTTGCTCACTTAATAAAAGCTATTTGGGGGCATGGGAGATAGCATGGAGGTAAGGCGTTTACCTTTCATGCAAAAGGTCTTCGGTTCGAATCCCGGTGCCCCATATGGTCCCCCGTGCCTGCCAGGAGCAATTTCTGAGCATGGAGCCAGGAGTAACCCCTGAGCACTGCCGGGCGTGCCCCCCCCCAAAAAACAAAAAGCTATTTGGAAGTGTTCCCGTTTTTTCAATTTCATGAAAGAGATTGGCCAGGATTGGTAGTCATTCCTCTTGAAAGGTTTGAAAGAATTCATTAGTGAATCCATCTGGGCCTGCGCTTTTGTTTTGGGGCAGATTTTGACTATTATTTTAATTTCCTCAATAATGATGTGGTGTTTAGATATGCTACATACTCCTTAATGAACCATGGAAGATTATAAGAGTTTTTCAAAGTAGTCTCTGATTACCCTTTGAATCTCTGCAATATCTGTAATAATCTTCCCTTTGCATTTCTAATACGGGTTATCAAGTTTCTCTCGCTCTCTGTGAGTTTTGCCAATGGTATTATTTTTTCAAAGAACTAACGTCTGTTTTGGTTGATCTTTCAGGTTGTATTTTTGGGTTTCCACTTCATTGATTTCTGCTCTAAGCTTTGTTATTTTCTTCTGTCTTCCTATTTTTGTTCCTTTTGTTGATAATTTTCTAATTTTATAAGCTGTGTTATTAAGCTATTCAGGTATGCCCCTTCTTGCTTCCAGATGTGTGCTTGCAAAGCTATAAATTTTCCTCTCAGGACCGCTTTTGCTGTTTCCCATATTTTTGATAATGTGTGTCTTCATTGTCATTTGTTTCCGGGAAAATTTTGATTTCCTCTTTGATATCATCTCGAACCCACCGGTTGTTCAGTAATAGTAGGCTGTTTAATTTTTTTTTTTCAGTTTTTTTGGCCACACCCATTTGATGCTCAGGGGATACTCATGGATAAGCACTCAGAAATTGCTCCTGGCTTGGAGGGACCATATGGGACGCCGGGGGATCGAACCACGGTCCTGATCCTTGGCTAGTGCTTGCAAGGCAGACACCTTACCTCTAGCACCACCCTGCTGGCCCCAAGCTGTTTAATTTTCAGTTATTAAAGTTTGTCTTCTGTGTTCCATTGTAGTTCACATATAATTTCTGAGCCTCGTGGTCAATGAAGGTAGCCTGCAAAATTTCTATCCTCTTGATTTTATGAGATATGTTTTATGTGCAGCATGTGGTCTATTGTCGAGAATGACCCATGCATATTAGAGAAGAATGTGTATCCAGGTTTCTGGGGATCAAGTGTCTTACATAAGTCTACTAGGCCTCTTTCTTCCATTTCTCTTTTCAGGGCTAGTATATTTTTGTTGGATTTCAGTCTGGTTGACCTATCAAGTCTTGACAGGGCCATGTTGAGGTCTCCCACAATTATTGTGTTATTCTTGATGTCCTCTTTCAAATTTGTCAATAATTGTATTAGATATTTTGCTGGTCTCTCATTGGGTGCATATATGTTTAGTAGTGCGGTTTCTTCCTGTTGCACATCTCTCTTTTTTTTGGGGGGGGGTCACACCCGGCAGTGCTCAGGGGTTACTCCTGGCTCTATGCTCAGAAATTGCTCCTGGCAGGCACGGGGGACCATATGGGGCACCGGGATTCGTACCAATGACCTTTTGCATGAAAGGCAAATGCCTTATCTCCATACTATCTTCTGGGCCCCTGTTGCACATATCTCTTGATGAGTACGAAGTGTCCATCTTTGTCCCTTACAACTTTTCTGAGTCTAAAGTTTGTGTCGTCTGATATTAATATGGCCACTCCACCCTTTTTAAGGATAATGTTTGCTTGGATGATTTTCTTCCAGCCTTTGATTTTGAGTCTATGTTTGTTCTGAGTTTTCAGGTGTGTTTCTTGTAGACAACAGAAATTTGGATTCATCTTTTTGATCCATTTAGCCACTCTGTGTCTCTTAATTGGTGCATTTAGTCCATTGACATTGAGGGAGATGATTGTCATGGGATTTAAGGTCATCTTAGTGTATAAGATTGGTATGTCTGTTGGTATGTCTTGTCTTAAAGTAAACCTTCTGGGCATTAGAGTTTCTTGTGACAGGTCTGTCAAAAATCTTAAGGATGATCCTTTAAATGTAATTTCCCTTTTTGGTCTTCTGTTTTCAGTATTCTATCTCTATCTGTGGGATTCGTCATTGTGACTAGGATGTGTATTTCTTTTTGGATTACTTTTTGCTGGTACTCTTCAGGCATGCAGAATTTGATTGCATGCAGTCTTTAGCTCTGGCATTTTTTCTGTGATGATGGCTTTGACTGTTGATTCTTCCTGGAGATCTCCTTCCTGGGCCTCTGGGACTCCAATGATTCTTATTATGTCGTTTTTGTTGAATTTATCAAAGACTTCTATTTTCATCTGTTCACATTCTTTGAGTACTTTTCCATTATGTTTGCCTTAAGGTTCTTTTCCAATCTCTTCTACTATTTGGAGTTGTTCTGCATTTCATCTTCCAGTTCAATGATTCTGTCCTTGGCTGCTGTTACCCTGTTGGGAGAGGCTTTCCAATAAGTTTATCAGCAAATCATTTAGAAATATATTGATATTAAAAAAATTACACATGGTTGTACTTTTACTAGGAAACCTAAGAATGAGAAAGATGAAAAGAATAAAATAGAATTCTGCAGAAAATGCAGTTATTATAAAGTGAATCATGTATTAATAATTTCTATCAGGAAGTCTTGATGTCACTTAATCCCCTATAACAAAAAAATCCTTTGCTGAAATCCATGAAAACAATCTAAAATGTCAATATGAAATAATGTAAATCATCTAGGACTCATTTTTCAATAAAAAAGTAAAATACAAAGAAAATAAAGATCATAAAGAAATCATAGAACTATTTAATTTATAAAATTGTTCATTTCACATCCTTATTCTTCATCTTCATAGTTCACAACAAAACAAAAGGTAAAATTAAAATGCAGAAAATGCGTAATCAGGTTTGCCTCCTGCCCCTGATAAATGCAGAAAATGTGGAATAAGATAATGTCCTTTAGGGGCCTCAGATAATATAGGGAATATAATATATTCCACGTAGGGCAGGGGTCTCAAACTCAATTTACCTGTAGGCCACAGGAGGTAAAGTCAGGGTGATCCTTGAGTGCAAAGTCAGTAGTAAGCCTTGAATATTGGGTGTGTGACCCAAACAAC
The DNA here is from genome assembly GCA_004027635.1 of Crocidura indochinensis. Lineage (NCBI taxonomy): Eukaryota > Metazoa > Chordata > Mammalia > Eulipotyphla > Soricidae > Crocidura > Crocidura indochinensis. The sequence goes on from PVKC010020085.1 coordinate 12,309, forward strand.
TAAAAGAAAACAAAACAAAAAAGTTTCCTCGAGGGCAGGGCCACAAAATGTTGTGGCCCATGGGCCATGAGTTTGAGACCCCTGACATACGGTCTCTCCTCTGCCTTATACTTGTTCCCCATATAACCATACCAGAAGTGATTCCTGAAAAAAGATCCAGGAATAAGCCCTGAGCACAGAGAAGGGTGGTTCCCAAAAAACAAACAAACAAAAAAGGACAAACTCTCAAGAATCAAATGCTTTTTATCCAGAAGGAAATTGTGTTCAAGTTTAAAGGTATAGAAAGTAATACATTTAAGATTAAGAGTAAGAAGCTGTAGTTTTTGTACAGTTAAAGATAAAAAAAATTATTTGTTGAAAATTTATATTTCAACATATGAGAATATTTATTATCTAAAAAGTGAAATTAAACATACAGATAAACCAAAAGTTCTTTCTTACCTATTTCCTCAAGATGCTTAGAGTTAAAGTATAAATTTTAAGTTATGTTTTGACTATCATTTTACAATCTTAAGAAGTCAGTACATTAAGACACCTGATCATGAGACTTCCTGCAACTATTGTATAGAAATGTTTCTAGACTGAGGGGCCAGAGTGATAGCACAATGAGTAGGATGTTTGTCTTGAATACAGCTGACCCAGGTTTAAACCCTGGCAACTTAAATAGTTGAATGAGCCTGCCAGAAGTTATTTCTGAGCATAGAGTCAGGAGTATTCACTGAGTACTGCAAGGTATGACCCCCCAAAAAGAGAAAAATTTCTATATTGATTCTAAAATGTATAGAAAGTAGCCATAAAAACATTAGTTTAAACACTAAATTTTCTCCTAAGAGCCAATCAAAACCAAACAATCAGAAAAATAAAAGCAAGATGTTTTTTATTTTCATTCCCCATGTTGAAATAAATGACAATGCCATTGAGGTATCTAATGGAATTCGCTGACTGAGAAAGTAAACTAAACTGAAACTCCTTGATTATTACACAGCTCATACTATATAAAATATCCATTAATCGAAGACAGCATAGCACCTAATGTTTTATATGAACACAATGCTGGAAAATATGCACTGTGACCTATCAACAAATATTCTGACAATCTACTTAGTAATCTGCTGAAGTTGCTATTTTATTGCTTAAACAGACAGAAATGTAACTGTTATTATTATGAAAGTATAATATTACCTCAAGCTAATAAGAATTGATGGAACAGAGAAAAGAGAACATTACATCAAAATTAATAACACTTGGAGAAGTACATGCAGCAGATATAAACTACATTTATTTTTCAAAACTGGCTGAGAAAACTTATTTTCTCCTTTTTACAGAGAGGAAAGAATGATAAGGATAAAAGTTATTTCTTGACTACAATCCTGCTACATTTTCATAAGTACAAAACCTTTAGAGTCTGAAAGGAGCATTAATCCAACCTTATAATCATATGGATGAGTAAATAAGTGATAAGCTTTAATATATTGTATAATTTAATTTTCCAAGGTATATAACCATCAAGACAAAGTTAGAAGGCAGATTTCATATTATATACCCTAACCAGATACCTAAGATCTCTGGCAAAACAAATAAATTCAGTAATTTTAGAATTTAAAATAAAATTCATGTTTAATACAATATTAAAATAAGTAAAGTGATCCTTATTAAATTTGGTCAAAACATACATAATAAATCATTGAAATAAATAAGGACTAGCAAGTCAATGGCAACATTCTTAAAAATGATAAAATTGCAGAGTAACAATGTCAGGTGAACATGTATCTCCAAAAAGCATCAATCCACCAAAGGCAAACTGAAATAAGGTAATTCTAAATAATGTGCTTTTGTAAAGTGCCCAAAGCCAGTGTGTGCACTATTACTCACAATGATTGAGTGACTGAGTAAACTTCAGGAAACACCACAGGAACCATCAGGCAATCCAAAAATAAATTAAAATTTCCAATGAAGGAGCCAGTAAGGTGGCTCAAAGAACACGAGTTCATGTTGTGTATACAGACACCCAGGTTTGATCTATGATATCACCTGGTTTTTCCAAGCTAAAAGTAGCCCGTAAGCACTACTTGGGACTGGGACGGGTGGATGGGATACACACACACACACACACACACACACACACACACACACGAATAAAGCAACCAATCTATGATATTACCTGGTCATCCTGAGCTAAAAGTAGCCCCCAAGAGCTACTTGGGACTGGGAGACAGACACTCAGACACACAGACACAAAGACGAAAATAGAAACCTATCAAAATAAAATAAAAACAGTGAGCCACACACCCACATAAAGCAAGAAAAAGATAAATGAAATAAGAAACTCCTCTAAACAAAATGAAATAAGTGAGTCAACCACATATATACCAAGAAAAAAAAATAGAAACCCAACCAAATAAAGTAAAATCAGTGTCTCTCTCTGTCTCTCTCTGTCTCTCTCTCTCTCTCTCTCTCTCTCTCTCTCTCTCTCTCTCTCTCTCTCACACACACACACACACACACACACACACACACACACACACACACACACACCCCAAGAGAAAAAAAAAGAAAATGAAAAAAGAAACCCATTCTGGGGCCAGAGAGATAGCACAGTGGTGTTTGCATTGCAAGCAGCCGATATAGGACCTAAGGTGGTTGGTTCGAATCCTGGTATCCTATGTGGTCCCCCGTGCCCGCCAGGAGCTATTTCTGAGCAGATAGCCAGAAGTAACCCCTGAGCGCCGCCGGGTGTGGCCCAAAAACCAAAAACAAACAAACAAACAAAAATAACAGACTAGCCACACATCACCTAGCACCAGTCATACTGACACACATTAAAAAAAAAAAAGAACAAAACAGTCAGTGCTGCATAGATATGGGAGGAAAAGAAAGAACTCTTATTCTGGGTGGAAACAGTGAGTTGTTCTACCTTTTTAGAAAACAGTATGGATACTTCTCATAAAACTAAGAACTGAACTTAGAACTGACCCAGCAATTCAACTTGTCAGCATCTACCATGAGGGCCCAAAAAACACTATTTCAAAAAGATATTTGTATTCATATGTTCACTGAAGCACTATCACAATATCCAAGATTTGAAACAACCCAACTTTTCCAAAATACATGAGTAAGAGCTAGAGAGATAGCACAGAGTGTAGGACATTTCCTTTGCACATGGCCAACCCAGGTTTGATTCCCCATATCCCCTGGTTCCCCGAATATCACCAGGAGTAATTCCTAAGTGTGGAGCAAGGAATAACCCCTGAGCATTGGCAGGTGTGACTCAAAAGCAAAATCAAACAAAACAAGAAAGATATGAGTGGATAAATAAATTATAATATATAAAAAATACAGTAACTTTTCCAAAGAATAAGGGAAAAAAAGGCATACAAGTGTAAAAGATGAGAATTTCAAACGACAAACAATGACTCCTGGGTTAGGCAGACTGATTCAAATATTATTCATATTAAATACTATTCAAATTAATACTGTTCCAATAATGTTCAAAATAACATGTCAGGTGAGATATCTAATATCCTAAATCAATGCTGAAGTTTCTATTATTATTTGAATCCAAACTGCTAACATGCTACTGAAGAAAAATTCATAAGAAGTTATTTTTATTAATATATTTCCTAGATAAGAATTGTATTGCCTTTTAAGATGATAGTTAATATTGTTTATGGCTGCCTTCAATGTTACCAATGACAAAATCATTTCTGCTTTTTCCACTGGTGAACTTGATCCACTGGTTACTTAAGTCATAAATAGTGAACTTTGGGAGGTAGGCAAGAAATAGGAGTAATAGTAAAAGAAGAAGCAAAGCACACAAACGAATAATAAGCTACATTATGAGTAGTCAAGTGGTATGATATTGCTAAGTATAACAGTATGAGAATAGATACAGGGGCCCGGGAGATAGCATGGAGGTAAGGCGTTTGCCTTTCATGCAAAAGGTCATCGGTTCGAATCCTGGTGCCCCATATGGTCCCCCGTGCCTGCCAGGAGCAATTTCTGAGCATGGAGCCAGGAGTAACCCCTGAGCGCTGCCGGGTGTGACCCAAAAACAAAACAAAAAAACAAAAAAACAAAACAAACAAAAAAAAGAGAATAGATACAAGAAAGATGGTGTAGGTGGAAATAAGTAATATTGACAAAGAAACAAAGATTCAGGGGTTCAGGCATATGGACAAAAGCATGAGAAAGCAGAATATATACAGACAAACGAGGAAAAGTCTAAATACTCTAAAGCAGAATCTGTGTAAGATATAGATAAAGCAAATGAAGATTAGAAAGAAACTAATACTGGATCACAAAGAGCCTTACCATTTCTTATCCTGCATGAAATTGCAAAATTAAAAGGAAATATCTAAGAGCAAGTAGCAGGGATTTTCAAAAAGACTAAAAAAAAAAAAAAAGAAATAATGCAGCAGAATTCTGACCTTACCCACCATTCACCCCCAGATTTAGACCTCTTATGTGCCATTTCTTCACATTGAGTGCCAACTCAGAGCCTACTTGAGTCAGCTACTCTGCAAACACTCCATCCTTCTCTGTTAACTCAAAAGTAAAGTTCTGTTTCCAGATACTGACTATAACACGCCAATGAATATGGGTGAGCAGGGGGCATTTTTTATTGTGTTTTTGTGTTCCTAGGGAATATCCCTCGGAATGGTATAGCTGGATAATATGGTAGTTCCATTTCCAGTTTTTTGAAAAACAACCAAGATGCCTTTCAACAGTTGAATAGCTAAAGAAACTTTGGTAGATATATATAATGGAATAGTATGCAACTATAAGGAGAGATGAAGTCATGAAACTTTCCTATATATAAATGGACATGGAAACTAGTATGCTGAAATAGGTCGGAGGGGGAGAGCTAGGAACAGAAGTCTCATCTGTGGGATTTAAGAAAAATAAAATACATTATTGGAATAATGCCCAGAGACAATGGAGATAAGGGCTGAAAAGATCAGCTCACATTATGAAGCCTACCACAAAGAGAGGTGATTTCAGTTGGAGAAATAACTACACTAACAACTATCATGACAATGATAGTTATAAGCAATGAGTGTTATAAGCAGAATGCCTGTCTTGAATACAGGGGTGAAGGAAGAAGGAGATAGGGACTATTGATAGTAGGAATGTTGCACTCATGAAGGGGGTTTTCTTTATAGGATTGAAACCCAATTGCAATCATTTTTATAATCATGGTGCTTAAATACAAAAAATTTTTTTTAAATAAAGAAGTATTCTCAAATCAGATCAACTGAATATACCACAATATCAAAAGGTCAGAAGAGCAGATGGGAGTACATATTTAGAAAGCCACAAAAACAATATTCCAAGTAATTCTCCATTAAGTCCATTTCAATTCAACATTTGTGAAATCAACCCAATTAACAATAAAATATCATTTTTCTTAATTTATTTATTAAAATATATAAATTTTTAATATATGTTTAAGGATCTCTTTAAACATATAGTTAAAGGAGTACAAAACAAATGAACTTTGTTCAAAGAAAACAAGAATGAAGTCAGTAATTTTTTTTTGGTTTTGTTTTTTGGGCCACACTCATTTGACACCAAGGGCTTATTCGCTCAGAAATCGCCCCTGGCTTGGGGAGATCATATGGGACACCTGAGGATCGAACCACTATCTATCCTAGGCTTGCACTTGCAAGGCAGACTAAGCTTTACCTCTAGTGCCATTCCTCTGGCTCCGAAGTCAGTAATTTTTTTAACTCTATAAATAATAAATGTTATAATGATGTTTTATACTAACCACAAAAAATAACTAGATACCAATTTCATGCACAGAGCTATATTCATATCATACTAATTTTCCTCTTTATATCCCTTTGCTCTATTACTATAGACCTTGATCTGTTAATGTTACAAATGTAAATTCTTACAGTAAAGAACTGGCTGAGAGTCTGGAAATAGTCACTGGTTCTATAATTACTAGATCTTCTACCATCAGGATGATCTGACATTTTGGATACTGAGTATCAAAGAGCCACTGTGTTGTACAGAGAACAGATTCTTATCTCTAACTGAATATTCGATCCCAAAAATGCTAGATCAAACTTTCCCCTATTTTTTACTTTCAGTAGGGAATCAAAATTTCAGCTTCAGCAGACAAAAAAAACAAAAAAAAACGAAAGACATGCTCATTCATCAACAAAGGGCTCCGATTGTCATGTAGAGATGTGATTTATCAGGTGCTCTGATCTGGTTATGGTCTTATCTCGTAAACATACCTATTTCTCTCTGAGCAGTGCAAGAGGGAACCTCGAGGGCAGAAAATTCCCAGAAAAGGTAGTTTGAAGATATATGTATCCAATGAGCACTAAGCTCACTGTTCATCAATGTCTAATATGATATCCATTCACTGTCAAATGCACAACACAGAAATAAAAGGCTCAAAAAATATTCAAATACCAATGACACTGAATTTGCCCCAGGCCTTTGAACAATCACCAATAT
>PVKC010020086.1:0-18795 GCA_004027635.1 Crocidura indochinensis
GAGGGAAAATAGGAAGGGAGGGGGAGGAAGGAAGGAATTAAGGAAGCAATGGAGGAGGAAGAATGGGAGGGAGGAAGGCAGGAGGAGGGAGGGAGGGAACAAGAAGGGGGGAAGAAGGTAAGGAAGAAAGGGAGGGGAGGAAGTAAGGAAGGGAGGGAGGAACAGAGGGAGGAAGGGAAGGAAGGAAGGGAAGGAGGATGAAAGGGAGGGAGGAAGGAAAGGAAGGAAGGGAGGGAGGCATGGAGGGAAGGAGGGAGGGAATTAGGGAGGGAGGAACAAAGGAAGAAAGGATGGGAAGGAGGAAGAAAGAGAGGGAGGAAGGAAGAGATGGAGGGAGAGAGGGAAGAAGAAAGGAATAGAGGGAAGGAAGGAGGAGGGAGAGAAAAAAGAATTGAGTTAGGAAGAGAGGAAAGAATGGAGGAAGGGAGAGAGGAAAGAATGGAAGAAAGAAGGAGTGAGGGAAGGCAGGGAGGGAGGAAAGGAACAAGGGAGGAAGGGAGGGAAGGATGATGGAAGGGAGAGAGGCAGAAAGGAAAGGGTGGAGTAAGGGACAGTGGGAGGGTTGGAGTATTGGATGAAGGAAGAGAGAAAGGGAGAGATGGAGGGAGGGAGGAAGGGTGGTAAGGAGGGAGGGAGCAAGGGATAAAGGGAAAAAGAAAAAAGGAAGAGAGGAAGGGTGGGAGGGTGGAAGGAAGGGAGGAAGGAAGAAAGGGAGGAGGAATGCAGGAAGTGAGGGAGGGAGAAAGTGAAGGAGGGAGGGAGGGATGGATGGAGGATATTTTGTGAGAAACAGCCAAAGTGATAATTTGCCTAGATTTTTCTAGCCATAATTTTTCTAACCTCATATTTTCCAATGAACTGAAACAATTTTATACAAATACACTATCCTAAAAGATCATTCTGACAGTGTGATTATTAAAGGACACAGAAAGACCATTTATGCTACAATAGTGTTTGGACAGAAGTTTTTATTATGTCCAGACATCAAAGAAAAATATTTATATTATTCTACTACAAAAATCACCTGTCACAGATGTCTTCCTGTTACAATTCCAGCCTCATCCACAGATGAATACAGATGCAAAGATCCTCAATAAAATTCTGTCAAATAGAATTGAATGCCTTATCAAGAAGATCATTCACTATGATCAAGTAGGTTTCATCCCAGGAATGCAAGGATGGTTTAACATTCGAATGTAAATCCATCAACATAATACACAATATAAACAAGAAAAATTAAAAATCACATGATCATATCAATAGACGTAGAGAAAGCATTTGATAAGGTTCAACACCCATTCTTGAGAAAAACTCTCAGCAAGATGGGAATCAAAGGAACCATTCTCAATCTAGTCGAAGCCATTTATCACAAGCCAATAGCAAATATTATCCTCAATGGAGAGAAACTGAAAGCCTTTCCTCTAAACTCCAGTACAAGACAAGGTTGCCCCCTCTCACCACTCCTATTTAACACAGTACTGGAAGTACTTGCTATAGCGATTAGGCAAGAAAGAGATAGCGAGATAGAATCAAGATATCAAGAATCCAGATAGGAAAGGAAGAAGTCAAGCTCTCACTGTTCGCAGATGACATGATACTATACTTAGAAAATCCTAAAGATTCTATAAAAAAAAAAGTTTAGAAACAATAGATGCAGATAGCAATGTAGCAGGTTATAAAATTAACACACAGAGATCAATGACCTTTTTATACACGAATAATGAATGACAGGGAAGAAATGGATATTAAAAAAAAAAACCCGGGCCGGGTGGTGGCGCTGAAGGTAAGATGCCTGCCTTGCCTACGCTAGCCTAGGATGGACCGTGGTTCTATCCCCTGGTTTCCTATATGGTCCCCCAAGCCAGGAGCGACTTCTGAGCGCATAGCCAGGAGTAACCCCTGAGCATCACTGGGTGTGGCCCAAAAAAGGCAAAAAACAAAAAACAAAACAAAACAAAAAAACCATTCACATTAGTCTCACATAAACTCAAATACCATGGAGTCTACTTTATTAAGAATGTGAAGGACCTATACAAAGAAAACTATAAAACCCTGCTACAAGAAATCCATACCTTGCTCTTGGATTGGCAGGATTAATATCATTAAAATGACAATACTACCCAAAGCTTTGTACAGATTTAATGCAATCAAAGATACCCATGACATTTTTCAAAGAAGTGGATCAACAACTTCTGAAATTCATTTGGAACAATAAACACCCATGAACTTCTAAAGCAATACTTGGGGAAAGGAATATGGGAGGTATTACTTACCCCAACTTTAAACTGTATTGCAAAGCAATGATTATCAAAACAGCGTGGTATTGGAATAAAGACAAACCCTCAGATCAGAGGAACAGGCTTGAGTACTCAGAGAATGTTCCCCAGACATACCGTCACCTAATTTTTGATAAAGGTGCAAGAAATCCTAAATGGAACAGGGAAGGTCTCTTCAATAAGTTGTGTTGGCACAACTGGCTAACCACTTCTAAAAAAGCGAACTTAGACTTCCAGTTAACATCATGTACAAAGGTAAAATCCAAATGGATTAAAGACCTAGATATCAGGCCTGAAACCATAAAGTATATATATAACAACATGTAGGTCAAACACTACATGACATTGAAACTAAAGGTATCTTTAAAGAGGAAACAGTACTCTCCAAACAAGTGAAGCAGTAATAAATAGATGGGACTATATTAAACTGAGAAATTTCTGCACCTCAAAGGAAATAGTGCCCAAAATACAAGAGCCACCCCACTGAGTGGGAGAAACTATTCATTCAATACCCATCAGATTAGGGGTTACTATCCAAAATATATAAGGCACTGACAGAACTTTACAAGAAAAAAAAAAAGATCTAACTCCATCAAAAAATGGGGAGAAGAAATGAACAGACACTTTGACAAAAAAGAAATACAAATGGCTAAAAGGCACATGAAAAATGCTCCTCATCACCAATCTTCAGGGAGATGCAAATCAAAACAACTATGAGGTACCATATCATGCCACAGAGATTGACACACATCAGAAAGAATGAGAACAAGCAGTGCTGGTGGGGATGGGGAGAGAAAGGAACTCTTATTCACTGCTGGTGGGAATGCCGTCTGGACAACCTTTATGGAAAGCGATATGGAGATTTCTCCAAAAGCTGGAAGTTGAGCTCCATATGATCCAGCTATACCACTTCTAGGGATATATCCTAGGAACACAAAAATACAATACAAAAATCCCTTTCTCACACCTATATTCATTGCAGCATTGTTTACAATAGCCAGACTCTGGAAACAGCCTAGATGCCCCTCAATAGATGAATAGTTAAAGAAACTATGGTACATATACACAATGGAATATTATGTAGCCATCAGAAGAGATGAAGTCATGAAATTTTCCTATACATGATGTATATGGAACCTATTATGCTGAATGAAATAGTCAGAGGGAAAAAAAAAAAGAAATAAGCCAGAGGAAGAGAGATAAATACAGAATGGTATCCCTCATCTATGAGTTTTGAGAAAAATGAAAGACATTTGTGTAATGATTCTCAGAGACAAAATAGAAGAGAATTGGAGGGTCCAGCTCCTGACATGAAGATCACCACAGGGATTATTTAGTGCAGTCACAGAAATAATAACACTGAGAACTATCATAATAAAATGTGACTGAATGAGGGAAGTATAAAGCCTATCTAGAGTACAGGCTGGCGTGGGGAGGGGAGGAAGGACACTTGGGATATTGGTCATGGGAATGTTGCACTGGTGAAGGATTATATATATAATATTTATATTATATATAATATATTAAAAAAAGAAAAATAAAAAATAAATTCTTACCACAGGCTGTGTTCTTTACACTGACTGTATAGAAAGAGGAGGTACAGTAAATGCACCTTATATATACCTCAACCCAGGCCCTTTGCCTGGTCTGTATTGTGAATTGGGGGACAAAAAAAAAAAGAACAAGAAATTTTATTTTATTTTATTTGTACTTAATAATTGCTTTACTTTACTAAACAATTTAAGTGAGTTCCTACACATAACTTTTACAGAGTATATAAATACTACAATAATGAGGTCACATTTTATTTAAGAGGCTACTTAGGGGCCAGAGTGATGGTGCAGAGGTAGGGCATTTGCCTTGCATGCACCTACCTAGGACAGAGGGTGGCTCGATTCCCTGGCATCCCATATGGTCCCCCAAGTCAGGAGCCATTTCTGAGTGCACACTCAGGAGTAACCCCTCAGTATCACCGGGTATGGCCCCCAAATAAAAATAAATAAGTAAAAAATAAAAAGAGGCTAATGAGTGTAAATTCTTTCAGTATCAACATTCTAATAAAACATTCTTAACAAGGCAATCCAAAGATTTGTACCGAATCCTTCGTGTTTTCTAAAAAGCTTTCATTCTGAACATTTTTTGTCTCAGATACATTCTTTTGAAGAAAAATATGACCATCAGACTTAATGAATTTCCTTTTTTCCTTTTTTTTTTCTTTTTGGGCCACATCCTGTGACACTCAGAGTTACTCCTGGATATGGGCTCAGGAATTGCTCCTGGCTCGGGGGACCATATAGGACGGGGGTTGGGATGGAACTGAGGAAAGCCGAGTGCAAGGCAAACGCCCTAGCGCTATTCTATCATTCCAGCCCCAATCAGACTTAATGAACGTTTTATTCTCTTTTATTGTTGTGGGGCACACAGTAGTGGTCAAGTCTCACTTCTTGTTCTGCATTCAAGGATCACTCCTGGAGGTGCCCAAGGAACTGTACGTGGTAGCCTTATGCAAAATATGCACACTACATGGTGTATTACCACTCTGGCCTCATTGTGCTACATTTTTCATTAAATAGAATCTTAGATTTGTAAGATGATCTTATTGGACAAATTCTCTTATTTAGGATCTAATCGATATTAACTTATTATTTGGTCCTACACCTTGTGCTGTTCAGGACTTACTTTTGGCTCTATTTTCTGAAATTGGTCTGGTAATTCTTGGTGGATAATAGAGAATTTTGGAATCAAACCTATCTCAGACTCATGAAAAACAAGAACCCTACACAGTGAGCTATCTCTCCGATACTGTATTTAATCTTTTATGCAGAAGAACATTTCCCAAGGTCACATGTTTAGGGCATGTAGGGCATGTATTTCTGGCTCCTAGTTCTCTAAAAGGTATACTAGTTGGCAAATATTCCAGAACTCCTATAAGTTAATTCAACAGAAAAATATTTTTGCAAGATTTTTTTCATTTCTTCTATTTCTATTGAGTATTAAAGATTCGGGAGGTTCAGAAAGTTTTTTTTGTTTTTGTTTTTATTTTTGGTTTTGGAGTCACACCCAGCAGTGCTCAGAGGTTACTCCTGGCTCTATGCTCAGAAATCGCTCCTGGCAGGCTTGAGCACCATATGGGATGCTGGGATTCGAACTACCGTCCTTCTGCATGCAAGGCAAATGCCTTACCTCCATGCTATCTCTCCGGCCCCCCAAAAGGTATAATTTTTAAAGAAGGAGTTAATAGATTTTAAGAAATAGAAATTCCTCTCTGTGACAGATAATTATTTAGAATATAAATAGCTAATTTTTTTTCTCAGCAAGTGAGATGAAGACTCATACTATTTCCAAGCAGTATGCCTAGAACCCAGCTGCAGGGCATGTTGCAGTCTGTCAAGAAAAACGTTTAGAAATCTCAAAAGTATTGTATTTGCCACTATTGGAAGTAAAATTTACTCAAAGAAGACTTTGTAAAACTAAAATTGTCATAATAAATATACACTATTTGTACTCTTATATGTTGTGTTCCTTGCTATAATTCTAAGCCCAAAGGCTTTTATATCCAAAGTGAACTTATTTTTTTGTTTTTTGTTTTGTTTGTATGTGCCAAATCATCACAGCCCTAAAAGATCACCAAGTTGTTTCAGAGGTTCTGTGAAAATTGTCAGGAAAAACTATGAAATTAGATTCTCTGTTCATAGTATTATTGACAAGAAAGAGTTGTCAGATGCTCTGGTCTTATTTATATCTTTGAACCACTTAATTCTTTGTGACTGGAGTTGCACTGTGCTCTTAGATGTCAGAATTACATGCTAGCCATGTGGCTCCACATTAAATTAATTTATGCCATCAAGATTAAATTGATAGTTATCTATCAGAAGAGCATTCATTTTTGTTGCTTTCTGTTCTTTTAAAGGACTTGTAGGACTACTTAATACCATTCAGAGTAATTTTCTTTTCAATTAACTTCAAGTTATCTGATCAGAAGCATTATAAATTATATCTACAAATGCTTTTTTGTAGGAGTCATGACTCTCTTCATTTATGCATATGGCTCTAGGAACTCACTCAGTATGATTGTGGAACACCAGGCAGTGGCAATCCCAAACACAGAACAAAAAATAATTGGTTCTCATTCTTATCTTTCCCCCATTCAACTAACAAAGACCGTCCCCCTCAAGATGTTCATTATTGTAGCTGAAAAGATAGCACAGTCAGAAGACAGGCCTGACAAAGCCCACGTTCAGTCCCAAGCATCCCAAGCACCAGTGACCTCCAAAAACCTAAAAAAGGCAAGTACTGCCAAGAGTAGCCCCCAAACTCCCTGAACTTTGTGGGGAGTCCAAAAGTCCAAAACAACAACAGAACAAAACAAAAATTGTTCATTGTTAGGTTGGGGAAACAAGCTTGACAGAATGACAGAAAATAAATACTAGATAAATTTACATACAAAGAGCTGTCCTGAAGTGATAGTCTGAGGAGGTTAGATGGAAGAAACGTTATGGAAGTTGTTTGGAGGAAGCACTGTTAGGTTGTGACTCACAGTAGTGAGAAGCAAAGGAGAAAGAAAAAAGGAACTAGTAAAATAGCAGGAAGCTTGAAACAAGGTGGTATTTTCAGGAACCAAGTGTATCCCAACATGGGTAAAAGGCAGTTATAAATTTATATCCCTGAGCCAGAGGTATTGTACAGTGAACAAAGTGCCTGCCTTCTTGCATGTGTTAGAACCAGGCTCAATTTGAGTACACCATATCCCCTGAGTACCACTAGAAAAGATCTCTGAGTGCAAAGTGTAAGCCTTCGCATTACTAAGTGTGGTTCAGAAAAAAAAAAAAGAAAAGAAAAGAAAAGTGGATATCTCTTGACAGAAATTAAAAATAAATATCAACTTTGTAATACTCATTAATTCATGATAGACTATTTAAATCCCTTTTCACATTACCTTAGAAATAATTTTATTTGCTTTTATTTTATTTGCTTATTTTTTCCAGATAGCACACTATGTTGCACAGGGAATCCTTGTGCCATATCTATCACTGATGAAACATGTTAAGAAAAGTGCTTCTTTTGGGGCCGGGCGGTGGCGCTGGAGGTAAGGTGCCTGTCTTACCTGCGCTAGTCTTGGACGGACCTCGGTTCGATCCCCCGGTACCCCATATGGTCCCCCAGGCCAGGGGCGACTTCTGAGCGCATAGCCAGGAGTAACCCCTGAGCATCACTGAGAGTGGCCCAAACCCCCCCGCCAAAAAAAAAAGAAAAGTGATTCTCTTTTAAGTAATTTGCATCTTTTAAATATTGTGCCTATCAGTAGAACCTTCATGGGCTCTTTATAAAAGGAAAAGCATTACTTGAATAGAGTAAATGATATTTTAATTTTTCTATTAGGAACGAGTCACATACTTCCAGTTAAATCTTCAAATTCTCAATAAATATCAAAAACTCATTTTGTAGATGACATAACTGAAATAGAGTTCTCCTAGGTCTCAATAAGAAAAAGAATCTATCAGGGAGATTATGGCTTTTGATTATCTCCCTCCTAATATCATTAAATTTCCATTTCTTTTGGAAATCCAAAAGTGGGAGGATTTTAATATTTGTCCTACTATGATTGGGAACATAATAGATATCAAGTTATAGTCCTACACCATTAAACATTTCTCATTTTGTTTTTTGTTTTTTGTTGTTGTTCGTTTGTTTTGGGGTCACTGTTCCTGTGTTCAGGACTTACTCCTGATTCTGTCTCAGGGATCATTTCTGGTAGGGCACAAAAGAGTCATATGAGATGCCAAATATGACACCTAGGTTGACTATATACAAGGCAAACACTTTACATACTGTACTATCTCTGACCCATATTATCATTTTTAACTTTTAATTTTCACCAACCCTTCAACTCCCATTCTATTTCTTTTTCTTCTATCATTTCATCTCTTGAGTCACTTTCCAGACCCCTCAGACAGAGTAGGGTGTGTTGTAGACACTGCACACATGGATCCATTCAATTAACCACCATTATGGAGCCTTCCAAAGCTCCCCATCAGGCATTAGACATACCAGGTCCTGTTATTAAGGCACTCAGAGGATGACATTTATGACTATTTATTTCCCTTGCTATTTATCTCCTTTATTTGTTCTGTTTCAGCTCTTTCTCCCCACTTTGCTTGATGCCCCATGCTGTTGCTCACCACTCTAATTCATCTTTTCTCCTCTCTTCTCTGATAACTTTTTCCAATAACTAACAGGAACCCAGCTCAGCTGGTTTTTATCACGCTCCTGTTCATGCATTTTTCCGATTCAATTAAACCATTACCAGAGCTAAATGAGGCATGGACTTTGCAAAAGTCACACGTGTTGTCAGGGAGATGGAGTGTCAGAACCTGTGCACCTGGCAAGTCAATGGCAAGCAGGGCTGGAGGGAAGCAGAGTGTGACCCTGGAGATTTTTTCCCCCAGTACTGAAAGAGCACCCTCATTCTTGTTTCTTCCTTCCTTTCCTTTCTTCTGTCTCTGGGGAAATGAACCCAGGAAATACTTATTCTAAAGCAAAATATTCGTTGTTTTAATACAGAACAGATGAAGTCTTAATAGAACTCAGATGCGCTCATGATTGATGACAGATAAGCTGTCCCTAATCCTTTAGTACATATGCACCTAGCATATCAAGAAACCTACAGCGTAAATGCCCCTCAGCAAAAGGTAAAATAGGGAGTCAGAGAACTATCTCAATATAGCTCCTATAGCCTTTTGAGCAGACAGGTGTTGCATTTTTGGTCTCCACTGCAGATTCCAAGGAGCACAGCATTGTAGGGTCCTTACATTGGTACTGCTGGAAGCAAGTCCCAGAGACTCTGAGTACCTCTTGGAAGCCTGTCTCCTACAATACATGGTCTACCTTTTTACATGATGACTGCAAACCTTATTGTTTTTTTAAACCTTATTGTTAATATTATTTTAATACTGTGTATAAGGCAACATGAGGATGAAAAAGAATTCTATTATAAAACAGAGAGAAAGCCAAGATAAAGTATCTTTATTGGAAATTTATTTTGTCTCATAACCACCTTTCTTTCTGTGAAACTTAAAATTTATATTTCTGCCATGTAGGGAGTCAGAAATTGTTGACTTATAGTTTGTCCTACCACTACTAATGGTTTGTGTTCAGATCTTCTGTGCCTCTATTTTTTATTTTTGCTAAAATATAGAAAAATAATTTCGCTCAACACTAGTGTTACAGTATTTCCAGGAATGTTAAAACCAAGGGGAAAGAGCTAAAGGGGATTTTACCTTTTATGAAAATAGAAATATCATGGTATTGAATCCTAACCTTGCCTGTTAATTTGTTCTTGACTTGGGTGAATCATTCAACTGTTTGAATAAATACATGTTTAATTGACTTTTTTATTTTTATGTCTGTTTAGGGGCCATACCTGGCAGTGCTCAAGCCATCCTCCTAGTTGTTTTTTGTTTTGTTTTGTTTTGTTTTTTTGGATTTGGGGCCACACCCGGTGGTGCTCAGGGGCTGTCTGCTCAGAAATAGCTCCTGGCAGGCACAGGGGACCATATGGGACACCGGGATTCGAACCAACCACCTTTGGTCCTGAATCGGCTGCTTGCAAGGCAAACGCCGCTGTACTATCTTTCCGGGCCCACATCCTCCTAGTTTTGTGCTCAGTGATCATTCATGGCAGGACTTGGGGACCATATGTGGTGCTTAGGAATCAAACCCTGATTGTCTTCATGCAAAGAAAATATCCTATCTACAGTACTACTATTCCGACTTCTCAAATAACAATTTTTCCCCCTAGCCCCCATTTGGTTTTTAGGTCCATGCCCAGCTTCCCCACGACTTGTGTTTGGAAACCACTCTTGATGGGGTCAAGGTAACATATAGGGTGCCAGAGACCTAATCAAAGTCAGTAGTTTGCAAAATAAGTGTCTTCTTATCTACCATACTATCTCTGCCCCCCCCCCATCAACTGCCATTTTTCAATTCCAAACTCTTTATTTGAGAGGTTGGTGTGATAGTACAGCAGGTACTATGCATTTGACTTACATGTGGTGGCCCTGGGTTTAATTCCCAGCATCTCATATGGTCCCCCGAGACTGCCAGAAGTGATTTCTGAGTGCAGAGCTAGGACTAACCTCTGAGCACCATCGGATGTGATCCATAACCAAACAAACAAAAATCTTTATTTGATAGCTGTGATCACAGGAACTTTCAGTTCTATAAAAAGGTTCTGTTCTAGAATTGCCCAACCAGCACTGGTTTTAATTGTATATTTTTTATTCATATGTTCAACAAATACTTGTGGAATATTTACAAGGTAAGGTACTGTGCATGGTTGCAGATTACAAAACTAAGGGGAGAAGAAAGACCATACTTTCAGGATGCTTCTTGTCCCTATCTTGAATTAAGCCAGAGGAACCCAACAAGTTATTTTTAATTGAATAAATAATTATATACATTTATAAATTCAAGAACTTATGTAACTATAGATTAGTCTTCTGACCTCCCATTTAATGTCTTTTAGTAAAGAACTTGATGAATAATCATTTGTTAGTACTGAGACACTCCATAATTTCAAGTACCTTCTAAACATAAAACCATCTGTTTCATGGGTCATTTCTTCTTCTAAACTCAATCTGACATTGAGAGAAAGAACAAATACCTTGATTTTTATTTGCAATATTTTGCAGGAAGGAAAATGTGATAATAGTTGAGTTAAATGAAAAAAACTTATATTTAAAACAAATTAACTGATTTATGACTCTCAGGGGATACTGCTACAATAACTAAAATAAGAAATGTATACATGCAATGGCATAAGCAAACCAAAACTTTTATTTTCTGAAGTGTAGTAGTGTAGGAGTATTGTGATAAAAATTCTACCTCATGAAATCCTTGGCCACTACTTGGGATCTGGTTCATAGATCAAGATGAGTTCCAATTGTCACATCCACCTCAATGTAGAAAAGTGAAGAAAAGATATTGATGTTATGAAGGACAAGCACAACTCTCTTCTACAAGTTACTCAGAAGTTGTCACAGAGCACTTCAGCTTGTATACTATAACCAAAACTTAGTTATTTGACTAAATATAATTATAAAGGAAATTGAAGGAAGTAGTACTTATTTTAGACAGTGACTTTTTCAGATGAATGCTATTTTCTGTGGCATAAAATTAACAGAAAACAAAATACATAATTGGAACAAATTAATTGCATAGATTGCATTTTATATATAAATTATGTTTTAGAGTGTATCTTATGGCATATCTTAAAATTAGCATGTAACAATTACTCTAGCCTTTGTATTCTAATTATGGAAAGTTGGCATCACAGTGATAATTTCAATGGTAATCGATTGTACTATAATCATTATTTGTAAAATTGGTTGCTGGTATGTAGGAAGTGGGAGTATTGCAGTAGAAATAGGAAAGTTTTTGCAATCATGTATTTGCAAAGAGATAGGAGATTGACTAGACCTGTGGCAATGGGAGTGGGAGATGGAGATCAAAGCAGAGAGTGTGATATAATCAACAAAATTAGGTGACTAGATATTGGAGGAGAGGGAGAGGTTGGATCTAAAATTAGTCTCAACTTTAAAAGCAAATTGGTCTCTGGCAATTGGATTAAATAGGTAGTTTGGCAACTACATTGTAGACTACTAAAGTTAACTGCTGTAAATTGACCCCAAATCTGTCCTTCATCTATTGTTTCTTTGCCACATATTTTCTGCTGCATAGATTAATGAGGTTAATAAACTTCTTCAAGTAGTTAATATTTCACAAGAAAAGTTGGATAGATGCTAGTGACTAACCTGCTCAGTTTTAATGTTTCCTCTCCTGATTCAGTACACTGCACATGACTTCTTAAAATTCTTGAGTCATTTTTAAATAATATATTCCTCATCTAGGAAATGGAGCTGGCATGGCCTTCTGTACCAGTGTGATATTTGAAACACATTAAGTATTTAAGGAAACTGATACAATGCCCAGTTTAATAAATGCTACCTTTAATGTCCTTCAAAAATAACATACTTTCTAAATGAATTTATTCAATGAATATTTATTAAGCAATTGGAATTTTAGATACTGTGGGATTAGAGTGATTTCTGAGTCTGAGTTTAGACCCAGAAGTAAACTTTGAGCACAGCTCTGTGTTTTCCTTCAAAAAACGGGGCACAGGACTGGAAAAACTATTGGAGGAGGAGGTGAGGTACCTATGGGGCAAGACTAGTGAATAAAAAGGGGTGATATCTGGTAATGGATAATAACTGAGTAGTTATCTGATAGCAATAGATTACAGCTAATTTATCCAAATAGCAGGTGAAGTTGAGCATTATTCATACAGGAAGATAAATGAATTAAAGCTCAGCAGAAACATCATTGGAGGTCTTAACATATCAATAGCTTCTTGAAATGTGACCTCTCACAGCTGAAAGACTAACTAGTTCTTCTCTAAAATGGATAATTGAAATTTTGTATATCTAACATAAAGGGCTAGAAAAATGAGAATCTAGTGAAGGGATGGGTGCTAAAAAATTGTATGACTGAAACTCATTTATGACAACTTTGCAACTTTGTAACTTTGTAACTGTGCATCTCATGGTGATCCAATAAAAATTATTAATTAAAAAATGAGACTAGGGGCCAGAGTGGTAACACAACAAGAGGGCTTTTGTTTCGCACATGGCTGACCCAGGATGAACATGGGTTCAATCCCAAGGATCTCCTATGGTCCCCCAACCCAGGAGCGATTACTGAGCACAGAGCCAGGAGTAAACCCCAAAATTTTAAACAATGAGACTCTACAGGACCTCCCCATAAGTCTCTTTTGATGGAAATTCGAATAACCTCTGCTGCTCTTACCGTAAGGAGATAGGATTTTGGCTCAGCTGAACTCATAATCTCTCTTTCCTTTTAGAATGCATCACAGATGGTCTCTGCATGATGTGGCTTCAAAAGACTCAAGGATCACCAAACTTACAAGTCTGTAGTGGAGAAGGCAGAAATGGAACTTCAATCACCAGAGTTTCTACTCTACTTTTAATCTCTCTTTAGAGATGTGTCCCCACCACAGGGAGTGAACTCCACTGAGGGAGAAAAGTACTCAGGACCCCCAAAGCACCAGAAATCTTGCCTCTGCTTTGGAAAGAAAGCAGAACAATGGCATTTTATAGCTGCTGTTTACTCCTCTTGGCATTTACCTGGGATGCTTCTGCCTATGGCCCTGACCAGAGAGCCCAGAAAAAAGGGGACATCATTCTTGGGGGGCTCTTTCCAATTCATTTTGGAGTTGCGGCTAAAGATCAAGACCTAAAATCAAGGCCAGAATCTGTGGAGTGTATCAGGTAGGGAAGGAGTCAGTCAGATAGCTTTCATCTTCTAGATGGTTGGCAAAAATCTATACTGAATCCAAGCCATATTTTCCTAAACTTTACTCCCATCTTTCAAAATTAGCAATTGGTGTCACAGTAAACCTTTTATCCTTTGTTTTAAAAGTTCTTCTAAAAAAATAAAATAAGATTTATTGGGTAGAGGAAATAGTGAACTGTTGGAATATGTGCCCAAGACTTGGCAGCTGGTCATCACTATTCTGGCAACGGTTTTGCTGAATAGATGTACCCCAATAGAAATATACTGTAGACTTTACAAACCAGAGTAATGAAATGTCCCACTGACTTTACTTATCACTGTGGCTATTTATAAAACCTTAGTGTTAGCTACCTCATATTTATAAGGATTTTAGAGTTGGGGAAAAATTCAGTAGTAGTGATTTTAAACTGACTCCCATTAGAAAATTTTTCTTAGAAAAAAAAACTGAGTTTATCCCTGCAAACACAGAATATATAAATGGAGAAACACAAAATTCATTTAACTCAGTCACATGACTTAAACTATTTGAAAACTAGTAGGATAAGCAAGTAGGTTCCTATAGATCAGTGGCTTCCAGGTCTGCACAGTAGTGTTGGTCTGTAGAAATATCCTGCCAGTCTCTTTATTTTAAATTTAAATACTAAAAGGGCTGAGGTTGGGAATCAATGTTAGAGCTCTGGTTTGTCCCGTGAGAGGTCCTGGGTCAATTCCTGGCACCACAAAAATAAATACTGAAAAACATTTCATATCTAGTATTTGATTTTTAATGAAAATGCAAAATATTGTTATGTTATTTTTTAATTTCTGTGAGAGTAGTCCGTAAAACATTTATTTTCACTTATCTATAAGTTTAAGAAAGTTGAAAACTGCTACCTTAAATCATTTCTTTTCCAGGCTATAGAGTCTAAATTCTCACCAGTTCCTTCAACACATGATTCCTAGGGCCTTTACCAACCCAATGACTCTACATCTGATGCTCCCTAATAGCCACAAGTAGAAAACAGCATCTAAAATTAAGTTAAATACCTTCTTTTATGGTCTAAATTCTTCAGTTCATATCATCTCCCTTCATTTGGACAGCAAAGACCAACATGCATCCATCGTCTGAAAAAGCATAGTGCTTTCTCCCTGAAACTTACAATTTCCAAAGAGATAGATTAATTTTCTTTGGTCTCCTTGATAACTGGAAAATTAAGGCAACCAGGATTATTCATTTTTTTTAAAAAAAAAACCTATTATAGTCTAATAAAAGCACACAAATTATATAATGTTTTCACATTTACTCTTAGAAAAGCAAAACAGAAGTACAGATTTTCACTAATGCTGGTTTTTATCTTTATGATAACAGTCTTCTTTGAGGTACCTAACTGGACTGAGTTGTACGATGGACCATGTATCTACACAATCAAGCAAAAAGGTTGTCCTGAGTGATGTATATTTTTTATTCTATCATAGAAAGCAAACAAAATGGGTTTAACCAATCTAGATGATTTACATATGAGAAATTCTATAATATCTCAACTTCATAATTTAAAATGAATCATAAAAAATAACTAAGAGAAATCATCATATTAAAAATAGAAAGAGAAAAGAGCCAGGGAGATAGTTCAATGGGCTGAAAGACATGCTTTATATGCAATAGTTCCAAAATTAATAGTTGGGACCACACATCTGATTCCAAGCACCACCAGGCATGACCTCTATCACTATAACATGACTAGACACTGAGCTCTTCCAGGTGTGGCTACTCCTGAAAAAGAAATTAGAGAAGGATATTTAGAAAGCTAAACAAAACTTTCATTAAGTATTTTACATAAATGTCTTGAAATTTTTGACTTGGAATTGTATTGTAAATTGTAAAAGTATTTTACATAAATGATTTGGAATTCTTGGGTGAGGCCAACTCAACTTTTTTATTCCCTTACTTATAATAAGCTGTATTACTCCCAATCCTTTCCTCAGTTGCAGTACAGTGTTGAAAATCTTTGTTTTTTATTTTATTTTATAGAAACCATTGTGATTTAAAAAGTCCTTCAAAATTGGGTTTCAGACATACATGCATCAGGACCAATCTCATCACCAGAGCCAACATCCCTCCACCAATGTTCCCCAAATACATTTCATGCCCTGTAGCCTGCCAGTATAACAGCCCCATTTTAATTTTAGATTGTTAAACATTTAGACATTATATTAAAATTAAAGTTTGTGTGTCTTGATTCTATTGATCTTTCCTTTGGCTTGGATATTTAGTTGTCTTTCTTTTTTTCTTTTTTTCTTTTTTTAATTATATATTTATTTAAGCACCATGATTACAAACATGTCTGTAGTTGCATTTCAGTCATAAAAAGTACACCCCCTTCATCAGTAAAACCTTCCTGCCACCAATGTCCCTGATATCCATCCTTCCCCGCCCCCTGCCTGTCTTCAAGACAGATATTCCATTTATATCACTACCATTGTCATGATAGTTGTTAGTGTAGTTATATCACTAACTGCTCTCACCACTCTTTGTGGTAAGTTTCACATTGTGAACTGGTCCTTCCAGCCCTCATCTCTGCTGTCTCTGGGTATTATTACAATAATGTATTTTATTTTTCTTAAATACAACATATGAGTAAAACTATTCTGTGTATATATCACTCTCCCTCTGACTCATTTCATTCAGCATAATAGTTTCCATGTTCATCTATGTACAGGAAAATTTCTTAACTTCATTTTTCTAATGGCTGTATAGTATTCCATTGTGTACCACAGTTTCTTTAGTCACTCATCTGTAGTCAGGTATCTGGTTTGTTTCCAGATTATGGCTATTATAAATAGAACTGCAATGAATATGGGCATGCAGAGGCTTCTTTGTATTGTGTTTGATCCACTTCTAAGGATGGTTTATCATATGAAAATCAATCAACATAATACACTGTATCAACAAAAGGAAAAATAAAAATCATATGATCATATCAATAGATATAGAGAAAAAAAATTGGTAAGATCAAACACCTATTTATAATAAAAATTCTCAACAAGATGGAAATGAAAGGAACTTTTTTAATTAAATAATTTCTTTATTTAAACACTGTGGTTAAAAACATAATTGTAGTTGGGTTTCATTCATAACAGAACAGCCCCCTTCACCCATGCAACCTTCCCATCACCAATGCCCCCATCTCTTCTCCCCCCCCCCCGCCTGTATTCGAGAGAGGCTTTCTACATCCCTCACTCACTGACATTGTTATGATAGTTCTCAGCATAGTTATTTCTCTAACTGCACTCACTACTCTTTGTGGTGAGCTTCATATCTTGAGCTGGTCCTTCTGGCCTCAGCTCTGGGAATTATTTCAATGTTTTAAATTTTTCTTAAAACCCATAAATGAGTGAGACTAGTCTGTGTTTCTCTCTCCCTTTGACTAATTTCACTCAGCATAATTTCATGTACATCCATGTATAGGAAAATTTCATCTCTCCTGATGGCTGCATAAGAAAAGAACTTTTCTTAATATAGTCAAAGCAATTTACCACAAGCTCATGGTAAATATTATACTCAAAGGAGAAAAACTAAAAGCCTTTCTTCTAAGATCTAGTATAAGACAAGGCTGCCCCCTCTCACCAGACCTACTTAACATAGTACTGAAGTACCTGCCATAGCAATTAGGCACAAAAAAAAAGTATCATGATATCCAGATAGGAAAAGAAGAAGTCAAGTTCTGTTTGCAGATGGCATGATCCTATATTTAGAAAATCCTAAGGACTCTACCAAAAAGCTTCTAAAAACAATAAATTCATATGGTAGACTACAAAATTAACAACCAAAAATTAATTGCCTTCTTATACACAAATAATGATAGAGAAAATGGATAATAAAAAACAATCCCATTCACAATAGTACCACTGAAACTCAAATAACTTGGAGTTAACTTAAGAAAAGAGGTGAAGGACCTATACAAGGAAAACTGCAAAACACTGCTTCAAGAAATAAAAGAAGATGCAAGGAAATGGAAACATAAATCTTATTTATGTTCATGGGAGGATTAACATCATTAAAATGTCAGTACTCCCCTATCATTGTACATATTTAATGCAATTCCTTTAAGGATTCCCATGACATTGTTCAAAGAAATATATCAAAAACTCTTGCAATTTATTTGGAACAATAAACACCCAAGAATAGCTAAAGCAACCCTTAGGATAAAAAAAGATGGGAGGCATCACTGTCCCTAACTTTAAATTATGCTACAAAACAATAACCATGCTATTGGAATAAAGACTGACCCTCAGATCAATGAAATAGACTTAAATATTCAGAGAAAGACCCCCAGATATGCAATCAATTAATTTTTGATAAAGTGACAAGAAACACAAAACGGAGCCAGGAAAGCCTTTTTAACAAATGGTATTGGGACAACTGGTCAGCCACATGCAAAAAAAGTAAACTCAGTTTTCCATCTAACACCACCATGCAAAAAGATCAAATCCAAATGGATTAAAGACCTTGATATCAGATCCGTAATTATAAGGTATAGAGAAGAACAAATAAGTAAAACACTCCATGACATTTGAGACTAAAGACATTTTCAAGGAGGAAACACTACTGTCCAAACAAGTTGAAGTGAGATAGACAAACGGGACTACATTAAACTGAGAAGCTTCTGCACCTCAAAGGAAATAGTGACTGGGATACAAAGGTCACCCATAGAATGGGAGAAACTATTCACCCAATACCCATCAGAGAGGGGCTAATATCCAAGATATACAAGGTACTGACAGAACTTAACAAGAAAAAAATAATCTAACCCCATCAAAGAAATGGAGAAGAGAAATGAACAGACATTTCCTCAAATAATAAATACAAATAACCAAAAGGCACATGAAAAAAATGCTCCATATCACTAATTATAGTGAGATGCAAATCAAAACAACGAGGTATCATTTCCCACCACAGAGACTGGCACACATCATAAAAACAATAACAATCAGTGCTACTGGGGAGAAACTCTTATTCACTGCTGGTGGGAATGCCATATAGGCCAGCCTTTCTGGAGAACAAAAACCTGAAAATTGAGCTCTCATATGATCCAGCAATACCACTCCTAAGAATATACCCTAGGAACAAAAAAACACAATACAAAAATGCCTTCTTCATGTCTATATTCTT
>PVKC010020087.1:0-18757 GCA_004027635.1 Crocidura indochinensis
CCGTGCTCTTCTGGAGCCACTTTTCGGCCCACTGCCAAGAGGTTCAGGCGACAGGACAGGAGAGAGACAAACAGGCAGCACTCACAGTTTTTCACAGTCAGAAAACACTTCTTTACATCTCCATGTAAAGCTGGTTGTTCGCAGAAGGGCAACACACAGAATGAAATCAGGCCGAAAATGCATCACAGCACAGAGGACAGGCAGAAAGTGGTGCTCTCATCTGAGTTCTAAGTATAAATAGATTTCCTCTGAAGCAAGCTGGCTCACCAGCAGGAACGCTGATGAAATCGGATCTCAGGCAGCCGGAAACTGCATGACCCAAGATGGCCTCTGCGTCCCTCTGACTCCCGGCAGAAAGCAGAAGGAATCAGTGTGTGTATGTCCCGACCTGCCTCTGAAACAGGCAGCGTCACCCTCAGGAACACTGATGAAATGCGGTCTCAGGCAGCGGCAGGAACGCTGATAAGATCGGGTCTCTGGCAGCTGGAAACCGCTTGACCCAAGATGGTCTCTGCAAAATATTTTATTTTTATTTTATTCCTGCTGCATTTAGGGAGTCACATGCAAGACACAACAAGTTTGCTTTGAATGCTTCACAGATGAAGGACGCATTCAGTTTTATGGCTGAAACCCAACTACAATTATGTTTGTAATAATAGTGCTTACATAAAGATATTATTTTATAAAGTGAAAGTTAGATTCTAGTGAACAATGATTGTTAAATAAGCCTGTAGCGGGCTGCAGTGCTTTTTTTATTCTTATCAATGGTCTAGTCAGTGTGTCCACTTTGTAGTTTATGACATGGACATGGATCTCCCTCTCCAAGACAACATGTACAGAACAATGGCTTGGCTCTTGTGGCTCAAACTGAGCTCTGTGAAAAAAGCACTGGCTTAAATGACCAGGGCTCTGCCTTCTTGCACAAGATGGCCAAGAGTTGCCTTTGAAGTCTGCATATATTTGATGGAAGGAAAAGAAAATTAGAGCAGAAAAAAATAGATAGAAATTTGGAAGAATGTTTGACTCACTTGTAGCAGAATGAAACTATTTCACAACTCAGGAGGTAATTTATGGGAACTATACATGGTCTTCCTCATTCTGAAATTAGAACATATTAATCATGTTAGAACAGATACAACTAGGTTTTGAAATAATAATTTGATCCTACAACTTTGGGAAGTGAGTTTCCAGCTTTCATTCATATCAGGACTCTCTGTTGCCACTTTATTTTCTTTCCTTCGATTGGATAGTCAAGTGGTCAGCCAGATACTATTTAACATCCCTATTTCAATTTAATTATGATGCAGGGAAATTAAAAGGCCTCAGCAGAAACCATCACAATCATATTTTTGCACAACACTAAATATGAGTCCCCTAAAGTCTAGTGTAAGGCAAGGAGTCAGTTTTTCTTTTTATCATCTGGGAAATATGTTGTTGATGACTTGAGTGAGGAACTGTCTCTTCATGATATGTTAAGTCAGACAGAGCCTTAGAGAGAAATCTGTGTCCAAAGGAAACAATAATAAAATGTAGCATCGTGATTGCAAATTGTGTTTAGACAATAGCATAAATAATTCTGGCTCTGATAATAATGAAACTATTGAGCAAAGCTGAAAATAATAATTTATTCAGAGAAATATTGTTAGACAAAGAACAGCCTGTCATATGTCTTGACTTGAGTATAGAATTTATATAAAAGGCTACTCTCAAAATGCATTTTAAAAATTATGTGTTCTAACTTGATTCACTTTCCATAGACTTTCTGATTTCTGGTTAATATGGAAATAACGTAGATGTAGCCTTAGAACTTTACTTATTTTGAAGACAAGACTTGAAGTGTGGGTGGAGGTGCTAAACTAATGCTGAACACTTATTCACAAAGTAGAGAGAGGTCTAATTAAACCTTGAACCTGTGGAAACTATGAGAGCAGGTTTGAAAAAAATGCCCCCAACCTTGCCTGCACCGAATAAATGTTATTAATCTTAATTTTAAAAACTAAAGAGAATCCCTAAATTTGAGCAGTACTTAGTGTATTTACACAGAGTTAAAAAACATGTGCATGTTGACAGAGTAGACTCAAGGAAAAGGTTGTAGGGTAGGGAAGACATGTGCTCTTGCCTGATTTCCTAATGCAAGGGAAATGTTAGGGGAAAAACATTCATAATGTTCCCCTCTTGATATCTGAGTGCCACAGTATTCAATATTTGATCAATTGTGAAGAGATATATTGTGAATGTTGACTTTATAAGATAGTATCTGACCCCAGGTATAAAGCAAATATATGCCCTATCACAGGATGTGTGTGTGTCTGTGTGCGTGTGTGCATATAGACAGGGTCCATCAGAGACTATGAACTCTGCTCCAATATATCCAGATCCTTACATGGATATCCCAAGCTTAGAATCAGCTGAGGAGTTAGTTCCATCCCAGATTGGCTCACTGAGGCTGGCTACTAGCTGTCTAGGAATCTGTGAGTAGCTGTTGTTTCTATATTTTTTTTTAGAAACAATGGAAATATTCTCTTTTTGATTCAGTGTCTAGCCTTAATAGTGATGATGATATGGTTCCAGTGTTGTCTCACTCATAGAGCAAAGTTTTTAATGGGTTACAAGTTGAACCTCTTGCACCAGTAGGAGTTTTTTTTTTCCTAGTGCTTACTGGTGACAGACCCATGAACAGTCCTGGAATCACACCAGTTTGGTCTGTCTGGTGCAGACAAGTATCAAAGCCAAGTGTGTGACCTGCAGTGGTTAAAACAAAGAAAGGGAAAGGAAAGAATCAGAATTTCTAATATGCTAAAAATAAAAATAAAGACATTAAAATAAATAGAAAATATGATCTACTTTCAGGTATAGGGGCAGAAATCCACAAAATATCACCAAGGATTGATGATCAAATTAACAAGAAAATATATTGCCCCAGGGCTGGGGACAGATGGATCATGACGCAAGGAAACCTGCTTTGCTTTCAGGAGCTCCTGGTATGACTGCCCACCCCCCCTGAAACTCATAATCCCTTCTTCCTTTAGTACTGCCCAGGAGTGTCCTTTATGTGCAAAGCTTGGAGTAACCCTTGAAAATTAAAGGTGTGCCTCTAAAACTAAAACAGAACATTAATATTTGTGCAAATTAAGGACCAGAAGATTCAATAATATTTTTTGTTTAATTTGTTTTGGGTTTTTTTTGTGCCACACCCAGTGACACTCAGGGGTTACTCCTGGCTATGCAGGCTATGCACTCAAAAATTGCTCTTGACTTGGGGGACACCAGGGGACACCAAGGATCAAACTGATCCCCATCCTGGAGACAAACAAGCTACCTCTGCACTATCGCTCCGGCCCCATTATTCAATAATATTTTATTAGCAAAAGTCTGATTAAGTAGACTTGGTGAGTAATAAAATTTGCCTCTTAAGGTATTGAGCAGACAATTTTAGGTTTTGAATATTAGACATGTGTTAAATTAGCACAAAAGTGTTAATTTTTTAATAATAATTTTTATTTTGACCAAAGTGGATTACATATTTTAGGTACATATTAATATTGAATCAGGGGAATTCCCACCACCAAAGTTGCCCTTCCACCACCCCCAATTTTTGCATGTAAAGCAAGTTCTTGTTGACAATAATATTTTTGGTACATGTGAACTTAATATCAGAGGGGTTCCCATCACCGAATTTTTATCCCTACACCTCCATTCCCACCCTACCTCCTATATCTTCCTCCCTCAACACCGGGCTTGCAAGAATACGTGATCTCCTGTGTGCCTAACTTGCTACATAGTGGTCTTACACCTCGTTGGTCTTGATAGCTCTCTTATTTCTTCCTGTAACTGGGAGTCGGGACTAGATAAATCAAGTTACATGGTTTTGTTTGAAGAAGAGAAAAGTAATACACTGGGGTAAAAATCAAATACACCGAAAATGGGCGGAGTCCTTCTAGAGGCTCTCACCCTCCATTTGAGAGATGGAAGGGAAAATGGTGAATCACTCCAACAGTCCAAAAAGATGTGTCAGATAGAATAAAATATCCAGTGAGCACTCCAGCCATAAAGGTAAGCACCACATAAAAGTCATGATCTTGAGATAAAAACATGGCAGAGCACATAAAGAAAGAAAAGAAAGGAAGAATATAAATATATATGTATATATATATATATATGGAGATAACTTCAATAACCACACCAAAACAAAGAAATTGACAAAAACTAGATAGATAAATAAAAAAAGGGAGAGAAATTATTTTGTGCTTTTTTTCCCCCTCCTGCACAGGCACAGTAAATATTGGGGTCATTCGAAAAGCAATTTCCTTGGCCTAAGAGATACAGGTTTTCTCCACCCGTGACATAGGATTAACTATAGACTTCGTACAGGTTCATTTACTCTCCCCTTGGTGTTTTCGTGCTGTTTGGAAAACTTTTGCTACGTCCTGGGTGATAAAATCAGGCCTCTGTATCCAAAGATCTCAGTATCTACACTAGTCAAGGGGTGGAACTTATTATGAAGTCTTTCTTTGTGGTTCTAGAAGTTCTACTCCCTCAGTGTCATTTTAATCCGTCTTCTGTGGTTGGTGGTCCTGGTCTTTGCATTGATCCTAGGATGTTTCCAGAAGACCCATTCCGTTGCAACTGTCTCAAATAGACCTTTGGAACTGGAGTTAATGGCTGTTGTACATGCCATAGCTCTAGTTCTAGACTAGGACTTTTTTTTATTGGTTACAGGATATATACAGTCCGGTCATGGTTCTATCAGCCAGTCATCTGTAGATCGCAATCTTGGCTTTGGACAGACCAAAGGGTGACAAGTCTTCTGCCTTTCTCTTATCGTTAGCCGCTGGGATAGGATAACCTGGTCTTAGGTCAAGTTGTTCCCATTTTCCTCATCAGGATATCATATTAGAGCTGGCACTTGATGGTGTCCCAGCAGTATTAAGGATGTCCCAGAAGGGATTTGTTTCCCATAGCTGTTGTGAAGAACTGTGCCATTTCTATGTCTGGGATCCAGAGTTTAAGGCTGGGCGGATGATGTCTAATCACCAGGGGGTCTAAGTTGGGTCCACATGACATATTTTCAGGGTGGGATATGTCCCTGTATTTTAAACAAGTATAAGCTTTTATCCCTAGTAGATGAGAGCTCATTTTTATATATAAGTGTGTCTTTGTAGGGGGGGGGGAATGGTGCTACATTATATTGCTGGTGCATTGGGGGGTGGAAAGAGAAGAAAACAGAAAGGTCACACTCCCCAAAAATATAAAAAATAGAAATACAACTATATGTGATCACATAAATATATAAAAATAGTAAAATAACAAGATAATTAAAGGAACAAAATGATGCAACAGACTATCTTATATTTGGGGGAAAAGCAAGTAAAGAGGTACTGAGTACAGGTCTTTTACTTATGATGGAAGTATAGTTTTCCCCATTCACTTTTGGGATTTTCTTGTCGTGTGTGGGTTGCGAAGCACCTTTTCATCATGCACACTGACCTTCTTCAGATTGGTAAGATAATCGCAGCAGGGAGATATTGGGAAGAGTTCTTGCTTTGGGGATACTTTTAGAGCTAAGTCCATTTTCAAGTAACAGTCCATATTAGGAAGAGTTGGTAAGGAGGAACACATAGCATGAGTCAGTAGGGGAGTTGATTGACTCTTCTTGCCAGGGATAAGGTGTGGGTTTGACTGGGTGTCCCCTCACTTGGGTGCTGGGTACTGGTTCGTTTGGGTAGAAGGTCAGTCTTGATGCCTAATGGATTAAGAACTGAGGGTGAAGAGTTTTAATAAGGTGGGAAATCTGGATGGGGTTGAGGGGTGCAGGAATAGTCAGATATCCAAAGGGGAAAAGGGGAGAAAATATATAGAAGGAGCAGGAAAGAAAAAAAGAGAAAATACATTAAAAAGAAAAGGAGAAGAGAAAAAGAAAGAAAAAGAAGGCAGTGAGAAGAGAGGACAAAAGAGCAAGGGAATTCTAGTTTACTTGAATGTGTTCGATGAGTAGGGCCTGTAATATAAGTCTGCTCGTCACGTGCTTCAAGTCCTAAAAAAAAGGTATAACCTAGAGATAAAGTGTATGTTAAAGAGTTTTCTCAGGACATTTTCATAGTGCAAGCTGGGTATGGTATCTTGTGTGACTGAGCCGCGAGATGCCATTTGCTTTGTCCATCCTTAGTATCAATAATGTCTGTGGAGAGAAAAGCTGAGAGGTTATTTTAAATATGTAAGATTAAGGCATTAAAACATATTGTTAAGAGATGTTTCCATTGGCATCAGTGATTTCTCATGGTATTCTTTAACTGTACTTCTGTATAAGATTCCTGTGGGGATATTATTTGGCATTTGTGGTAGAAGGCTGATTACATACCTGTTCTCTCTATGTTGCTGTTTCTGCTTTTGTTGGTTTCTTTGTGGTATAATGTTTAGTCAAGAGTTTGTATTTTTCTTCTTTCATATGTTTTGGGCACTACTTCTCGGTATTTATTGACTGTTATAGTGTTTGGAGTTTCTATCCTGTTAAACCCTGTTATTTGATTGTTGAGCATTGGTTCTATATAAGGTGTATGTTCTAGGTGTTTCAGAATAGTGCTATCATTCTGTATTTATCTTTCGTCTTCTGACTTACTTCGTTTAACATAATATGATCTAGATCCATCCACATAGCTGCAAAGGCTGTGATTGTATCATTTCTGATTGCCACGTAGTATTCCATTGTGTATAAATACCACCTCTTAATGATCCATTCACCTGTTGTTGGACATTGAGGTTGGTTCTCCGACTTGGGGGTAGACACCTAGGAGAGCAATTGCTGGGCCAAATGGCAGCTCAATTCTTAGTTCCTTGAACACTCTCCAGACTGTTCTCCATAGGGGTTGACCTAGGGGGCATTCCCATCAGCAGTGGATGAGAGTACCTTTCGTACCGCATCCCCGCCAACAGAAACTGTTCCCATTATTTTTGATGTGAGCCATTCTCATTGGTGTGAGGTGGCACCTCATTGTTGTTTTGATTTGGATTTCTCTGATAAGTGAAGGTAAGCATGTTTTCATGTGTTTGTTGACCATCTTTATGTCGTCTTCGGAGAAGTGTCTATTCATTTTGTCTTCCCATTTTTTATGACTTTATTTGGTTTTGGGGGGCTCAACTTTCTAAGTGCTTTGTATATTCTGGATATCAGCCCTTTATCTGATATGTTGAGTGAAAAGATTTTTTTCCCAGTCATTTAACTGTCTTCTTGTGTTAAGGAGGGTTTCTTTTGTCATGCAGAAGCTTTTTAGTTTGATGTAGTCCCATTTGTATGTTTGATGCTAAGGTTCTTGCCATTGGTGCTCTGTCCTCGAAGACCTTTTTGATATATAGGTCTTCAAGTGTTGTACCTATTTTGTTCTCTATAAACTTTATAGATTCGGGTCTAATTTCGAGGTCTTTGATCCAATTTGAGTTGATTTTTGTATAAAGAGTGAGGTATGGGTCTATTTTGAATTTCTTACATGTGGTTTTCCAGTTGTACCAACACCATTTGTTGAACCAACCTTGCATTCCTGGGATGAAGCCCACTTGGTCATGATATATGATCTTTTTGATAAAGTGCTGGATTCGGTTTGCTAAAATTTTGTTGAGAATCTTTGCACCTATGTTCATTAGTTAGATTGGTCTGTAGTTTTCTTTCTTGGTGGTGTCCTTGCCATCTTTGGGAATGCGTGTGATATTAGCTTCATAAAAGGAGTTTGGGAGGATTCCCGTTTCTTTGATGGTTTGGAAGAGCCTGTGGAAAAGTGATAGTAAGTCTTCTCGGAATGTTCGATAGAATTTGCCTATAAATCCATCTGGACCTGGGCTTTTGTTCTTAGGGAGTTCCTTAATTACATCTTCAATTTCCTCTGAGGTTATTGGTCTGTTTAGGTGTTCTAGGTCTTCCTTATCAAGTCTTGGAAGGTAGTATTTTTCCAGGAATCTGTCGGTTTCTACTGGGTTCTCTAGTCTGAGTATAGTTGTTCATAATATGATCTCATGATATGTTGTATTTCTTGGGGTTCTGTTGTAATCTCTCCCCTTTCATTTTTGATCCTACTGATTTGGGTATTCCCCCTCATTTTTGGTGAGTTTTGCCAGTGGTTTGTCTATCTTGTTTGTTTTTCAAAAAATCAACTCCTGGTCTCATTGATTTTTGTAATGTTTTCTTAGTTTCTATGTTGTTTATTTCTGCTCCGTTTTTCATTATTTCTTGCCCTCTAGTTGTGATTGAATTTTTTTACTGCTGTTGTTCCAATTACATGAGATGATCCTTTAAACTGTTGTTTTGTCATTTTCCTGTTTCTTGACATAGGCTTGTATTGCTATGAGTTTCCCCCTAATTACTGCTTTTCCTGTGTTCCACAGATTTTGACAGGTTGTCTCTTCATTATCATTTGTCTCAAGGAATCTTTTTATTTCTTCCTTGATTTGCTCTTTGATCCAGCTGCTGTTGAGCAGCATGTTGTTTAATCTCCAGGTATTAGTTTTTTTGCATTGCTTCTTCTTGTAGTCAATTTTGACCTCTGTTGCATAGCAATCTGATAGGGTGCTTCTAATGATCCTTACATTTGTGGTCTTATATATAGATTTGTATCCTAAGACATGGTCTATTCTGGAGAAGATTCCATGTGGGCTTGAGAATAATGTGTATTCTGTTTTCTGAGGATGGAGGGTCCTATATAAATCTATTAGCCCTAGATCTTCTAATTTTTCATTTCGGGCTCTTATTTCTTGGCTGTTTTTCTGTTTAGTGGATCTATTCAGTAGTGCAAGTGGGGTATTGAGATCTCCCACTATTATCACATTTCCCTTCATGTGTTTCTTCAGGTTTGCAAGCAGTTGCCTCACATATTTTGCTGGCTTTACATTAGGTGCATAAATATTGACCAGGATTAGTACTTCTTGATCTAGTGTTCCCCTGATTAGTAAGTAGTGACCATCTTTGTCTCTTATCACTTTTTTGAGGTTCTGTGCATTTTGTCTGATATAAGAGTGGCTGTCCCTGCTCTTTTTTGTTTTCTATTAGCCTGAATAATTAATTTCCATCCCTTTATCCTAAGCCTGTGCTTGTCCTGTAGTTGTAGGTGTGTTTCTTGCAGGCAGCATAAGTCCAGTTTATGTTTTCTAATCCAGTTCTCTACTATGTGTCCCTTAATGGGAGATTTTAGTCCTTTAATATTTAGGGAGATTATTGAGAGGACTGTTGTGCAGTTGTGTTGTGTAGAGTGGTTGTTGTAACAATCGGGGGTTTGGATTGTGTAGTTCGTCTCTGAGTAGGTCATTAGGATCGGCTTTGTTTGCACAAATAATGTAAATTCGTTTTTGTTTGAGAATGTTTTTATTCTGTCCTCCCATATGAATGAGAGTTTTGCTGGGTATTGGACCCTAGGTTGGAAATTTCTTTCATTCAGGCATTTAAATATGTCATTCCACTGTCTTCTTGCTTGTATTATTTCAAATGGGAGATCTGGTTTGAATCTTATGTCCCTTCCTTTGTACTTGAGGGTTTTTTCTCCCTTATTGCTTTAAGGAGTTCATCTTTCTCATTGTTTTTGGCCATTTGGATTACTATATGTCTTGTTGTTGGTTTATTAGGGTCTATTTTATTAGGGACTTTCTTTGCTTCCTGGATTTGCACTGAAGCTTCTTTCCAGAGCATGGGAAAGT
The DNA here is from genome assembly GCA_004027635.1 of Crocidura indochinensis. NCBI lineage: Eukaryota > Metazoa > Chordata > Mammalia > Eulipotyphla > Soricidae > Crocidura > Crocidura indochinensis. Next base: position 9,673 of record PVKC010020087.1, read on the forward strand.
TTTCTGCTATTACATCCCTGACTACTTATTCTTCCCCTTTCCCTATTTCCTCCCCTTCTGGTATACCCACAATTTTTAGATTATTTCTTTTGTCTTTGTTCAGTAAATCTTAGACTTTTTCTTCTAGTACCTTGCCTTTTATTTCCTTGTTGGCTTCTTGGTTGGTTTTTGCTTGCAGTTTTCCTTCGAGTTCTTCTATGTGCTTCCCAACTGTGTGATTCTGCTCATGTGGCTTTATACCTTGTCTTTTATTTCTTTCAATTCTCTTTGTATGATTTCTCTCATGTCTTATAGTATGTTTTCTTTTAGTTGGTTTATTTTTTCCTCCATGGATTTGATGTACTCTCTGGCTAGCAATTCTCTCATTTCTTTCACCATGGCTTGCATTTCCTTTCTCTTAATTTTTTCTTTTAATCCGTCCTCTGTTGGATCATTGTGTTTTGGTGGGCTCGGGAATTTGTTTGAATTTCTCTCCAGGTCCACAGGTGTTGAAGTCTTCCTTAGTTTACCCATATTTCTTTTAATTTATTGGTTTGGCTTGGAGTGCAGTTTCTTCAGATTTCAACTTGCTTTTGAGTTGGGTGAGGTCAGTGATGTTTGGCCCCTCTCACTTATTCCAGTGCCAGTGCAGCCTCAATTACCCTCGCCCTCTGCCTACCAGTCAGTGCAGTTTCACTCCTGGCCACAATGGATGAGAGTGCTGTTGAGCCTAGCTCCCTTGGCTCCTCCCCTACCTAGGAGTCAAAGGAGTTCCTGTCCGCTCAGGAAGGGCCTGCAACCTCCCTCCGCCCCTTGGGGTCCAAGCTCCAATTCAGGGTTTAGGGGCGCAGGTTATCTTTAGTGTGCCCACAGTCTCCAGGAGGTGAAACGTGCGCAGAGGGTCGTGGGAGGGGAGCAGACCCTAGTTCAGTTGTGTTGCCAGTCCGTAAGTGGGGGGAGTGGCGACCGGCTCAGAATGCTGAGGTGTGTGTGTGTTGCAGTTCTAGGAAAGAGGGAGGAAGGGGGTGGAGCTCACCTGTTGGGGTCCCTGGGAATTCTGGGCAACCACACTACAGCTCTGTTGGGAGGAAGGAAAGTGTTAATTTTGATCTGGATTTTTCTGCCATGATTTTTTATGGATATGAGAAATATCCATATATCAGTTTAAATGACCTAATCAAAAATGGCAGATAACATGTTTATCATAATATTTCTATTACTTTAAATGTTTTTGTGATATATGTAATAAAATAGCCATTCTCATGCTTGCACAGAAATACACATACCCATTTACTCAGAAAAAATGAATAACCACCTCCTTTTTATGATTGATTCATGAGTTTAACTGTACCAATTGAATCCATAAACTGAAATCATGAATTCAATTTTGACAATTACAGCATCATTAGTGCCATTCAAATGTCATGATTCAAGTTTCAACAAAGAAACTCCAAATGATTGTAAGAAGTGAAAGAATCTAATGTTAATATGCATGGCATTTGTTTTTAAATTCTAAAAAGGCAATTTCTATGATATGATGAATTCTATCCAAAGAAGCAGAAGAAAATGACTCAAGGTATTCTTTGTTCTCATCACTGAGCAAAGTTTCAGGAGTACTTTCAGCAATAAAAATTGCTTGAATGACTCTGATAGAATTTTCAATGGCACGCAACTTGAATAATTTAAAACCAACTGCATTCGGGCAGTTGTCACATAAATATATGATTGGTACATATCACATGATAAAAAGAAAAATGCTAAGACCCAGGCCATATACAACAAAAGATAGATTCTGTTTTGCTTTTGAGATTGTTTACTTATATTTAACTTCTTATACATGAATAGGAGCGTGGGGATGTCATAAGAAGAAAATTGATCAAGGAAATTCCTTTATTATGCAGGAGGGGAAAAATAGCAAAAAGCACAAAACAATTTTTTCTGGACTTTGTTTTTATCAGTTGTTTAAAACTCCTAGTCAGGAGACAGAGTTTCTTTTTCTTTTTTTCTTTCTTTTTTTTTTTTTTTGGTTTTTGGGCCACACCCAGTGATGCTCAGGGGTTACTCCTGGCTATTTGCTCAGAAGTCACTCCTGGCAGGCACGGGGGACCATATGGGGAACGGGGGGATCAACAGTGGTCCGTCCTAGGTTAGCACAAGGCAAGGCAGGCACCTTACCTCCAGATCCACCACCCGGCCCCCAGGAGACAGAGTTTCTAAGACAGAATAATAAGCAGAGATTAATGACAGAGGCCTTCTCTATTGTATTTGCTAATGAATTTTCTTACCAGGGCAATTACTACCCTCTAATAGAGTGATAGGCATGTAATAAAAGTCTCATTAACTATATTAATTGACTGGTGATTGATTAGTGAGAAGGTTGTGGTTCCAACGGTAGGGCATTTGCCTTGCACGTGGATGACATAGGACAGACCTGGGTTTGATTCCCAGTGTCCCATATGGTCCCTCAAGTCAGGAGCAATTTCTGAGTTCATAGCCAGGAGTAACCCTTGAGCCTGATAGGGTGTGTTTCTGTCCTCAAAATATTGTGGTTCAAAGCTCACGGTGAGATCAAGCAAGAGTACAGTCTTAGTTTTAACACCAAGAAAGTAAATATGCTAATAACTGAGCATACATGTAAGTAGGCTGTGGGGAAGGGTCCTTGGGACACTGGTGGAAGGAAGCAGTATAAGTGTGGAGTTAGAATGCATGGAATGTAAGATTAAAAGATTGTAAATCTAAATCTTGGAAGAGGCTCCACGCCATTGACATTCCCAGATTCAAGGGTTGCACTGAAAATTTTGGAGCCTTCTTGGGAGGTGACCAAGATCCCACCCAGACAGAACTCTAGCACACCCACCTATACAATCAAAGTCTTCAGCATATAACAGGCCCAGCTTTATGACTAATCTTAATCTACAGCTCCAGAAGCACATGACTGGAATATCTTCAAGTTCCATAATAAAGACAACCCAGTAGGACTAGATGAGATTAAATAAGAAAGTAGCTTATTTGGTTCTGTCCTTAACACCACAAATTCTTGAGACCCCTTGAGCCTTGCCCCCCTACACATACTCCTCCACTCAGTCTTTCCTTCACTTTACTATTCTCTGGGGTTCAGAGTATTCTTGACAACCCCCATTTAAACCATTGCATTTGGGGCCGGAGAGATAGTATGGCGGTAGGGCATTTGTCTTGCATGCAAAGGACGGTGGTTCTAAGTCTGGCATCCCCTATGGTCCCCTGAGCATGCCAGGAACGGCTTCTGAGCATAGAGCCAGGAGTAACCCCTGAGCACTTCCCGGTGTGACCCAAAAACAAAACAAAACAAAAACAAATAAACTATTGCATTTATTATAAATACCAAAATAAGTGATATTATCCTAAACAGTGGGGTTGTTTGAGTGAGGCATACCTACTTGTGTTTAAGGACTAATCCTAGCTCTGTGCTGTGGAATGATCCCCAGTAAAGCTTGGGGAAATCATATGTGATATGTGGTATTGGAGATTTGAACCTGTGTCAGCACCATGCAAGACAAGCAACTTTAAGAGTAATATTTTAAGTTGAAGCTAGCCAGATTGCAGATCTACCTTTAAATTGTACTTTAATAACTCTTCAATATTGGAAGCCTAAATCATAGTTATTGTTGTTTTATTTCCAGAATATGTGATAATGTAAATGAAGGCAAATTATAGAAGTGCATAAACCTTGTTTTTCTGAATCAACATTCTATAGTCAAATGCTCAAGTTGTTTGCCTGAATTAGCTGCTACCCTTTGACATTCTTTTTTATTTTTAACAATTGCGGAATGTTCACACCAAGAGGAGAACAAAGGACTTTAACCTCTGCAAGTTTAAAATTCTATATCAGTAATAGCATAAAAAACTATTTCCTTAGAATATTCATATGATCCAATTTTGTTCTGGTACTGTTCAGCTTGACAGTTCAATTTTTAAATTTTATTCCATGCTATATTTATGCTTTTAAATCTTGTAAAAGTCTATTCACAGACAACCTACTTATTTAGAATGGTTGCAAATATATTTGAAAAATAAGAATATTTTTCTGTACTGTGTTTTGAGTACTTTTGAGTAGTTTAACTGAGTGCTTCTCTTATTGGTTTTTATATAGGCCACAGAGTCCTGAGCTCATGAAAAATAAGAATTTTAGTGGTTTCTCTTTGCAGAATATGTTATAAACATGAGTCTAAGTGTAAAAGGATGCACTTACACATGTATGTATGTGTGTATGTATATATATATATATATATATATATAAACATATATAAAGTGGTGTTGTTTTATTTTATTTGTGTTCGGGAGAGAATGGTCTTTTGGGAGTTTTCTTAAGCCACACCTTGCAGTACTCAGGGCTTACTCCTAAGTTCAGGAATCACTCCTGATGGACTTGGGGAGCCATATGTGTTTGCAGTGATTAAGCTTGGCTTGGCCTCATACAAGGCAAGTGCCCCACTTATTTTTTTACCATGGCCAGGGCTTCTTTTTATCTATACTCTCCCAATATTGATTGTTTCTGACATTTGTAGTGTAGGTACCCTCATACATATGAGTCAATGCCTATACACCATCTGTGTGTAATCCTTGATAAAATGACTGTTCAGCTCTTCTTTCCAGTTTTTATGGGGTATTTGTTTGTGGAGTTTTTTGATTTCTTCAAATGATCCCTGAGCTATTAAGTCTCTCATCAGATTCTAATTTTTTGTTTTTTTTGGTCACACCTGGCAGCGATCAGGGGTTACTCCTATCTGTACTCTCAGAAATATCTCCTGGCAGGCTTGGAAGACTATATGGGATGACGGAATTTGAACCATCATCTTCTGCATGCAAGGCAAACACCTTACCTCCGTGCTATCTCTCCAGCCCTAGAATCTAAGTTTTCTAAGATGCAGAGTGATAGGCTACAGAAGACCTGATTTTTTATAACCATTGGGTTCTTTGTTGCTTGCTCATTTTTTCCAGGTTTGTCCCCTTAACATGGAGTTAGTTGGTTTGGATCTTTTAAAAATATTCCTCATAAAAATAACTAAAGTGCTGAGACAAGTCCTGTGAGATCATGAGAGTGTGCACAAATAGTATTTGATAATTCTGTCTGATATTTTGATGTATAGAATGGTTTATTATGCCTGTCTTTGGGGAAAGATTTTCTGTTTAGTTCTTTTAATGACAATATGGGTGTTTCCCCTATACTTAAGCAACCTTATGGATCTTAAATACTTTTCAAATATAATTGGGATGTAGGAAATTGTTCTGGGCCTGGAAAGATGGTATAATGGTTAGGGTAATTGTCTTGCATATGGTCAAACTGGGTTCAATTCCAGGCATTCTAAATGGCCTCCCAAGCACCCCAGGAATGATTACTGCATGCAGAGCTATGTGTAACCCTTGAGCATTGCCATATGTGGCCCAGAAACAAAAAGATTTTAAAAAAGCAAAGTGTTCTTCAATATTTTTGACTCTTCAAACTGGCACCTCTCTGACCTGCATACTATTTCATAGACCAAGTGTAATACGAGTGGTTTTCAACTTTTCTACCCCTACAGACTGGTGGGTGAAGACCACTAATATGACCACTAATATAAGGAATTAGTGAGATCTTAGAAAATGGACAAGATGAGATTAGAGAAAGATGAATGGTCCTAAGAATAGAGTGGAAGAGCTTTCACAAATTAGAACTGACAGTCTAAATCCAAGTGATGGTCTCCTTCATATCCTGTTTGTTTGCCCTCCGCATGCCTCAGGTTTAACAAGAAGATAACACATGCATGCTCAGCTCCTGAGCTAGAAAGCTATAAAAAGGGTGAAGAGCCATTCACTGAAATCCCCCAGACTTGTGTCTGCTTAGTTGATAACTTTCTTTTCAATAAGATCTTTTTGAGTTCAGCCATATTATTTTGTGTCTTGCTTCTGGTGTTCAGTTGCTGGAGTTAAGAGCCTCCCCGCTTTGTTACTGGAGACCTAATAATTAGGTCTTAAAGAAACAGTTCTGGGTAGACCCACACATCAATGTTGATTTGGGGTCATTGTGTTCCTCAGGTACAATAATCAAAGAAAATTTCATTGTGCACCCTGCAGACAAAGGCAATGGAGTGTGATTTTATTTCCCTCAGCATGCAGTACTCAGGGTCCCTTGTAAATCAAAAGCATTAGTCTAATGAGAATTCTGAACCCCTACTTTCACCCACTGGAGGAAAGATGACCGACCAATGATCCACTTGGTTATCCTTTCATTAAAAACACTACCCTTTTCTACCTTTTAAAGTGCACAGCAAAACCAGAGGAAGCAAATCACAGCTTTGTGGTGTTACTCATTAGTTCTAATCTTGCCTTAATGTCTGGACTTTCAACAGTAATTTGGTCAAACAATTTTAACCACCTAGCACAGAAGTTGTTAGAGGTGAAAATAATATGGCAGGAGAATTGCTATTATTTGGGCTTGAGGGGAGCATAGGAATGCCTGGTCATCAGAGAAATGTCTTCGTCATAAAGAGATGTGGAGGGGACATGATGGATGGAGTCAAGTGACATCTCAGCTTTTGATCATAAATTCTGAAATGGGAAGAAAGCCCTGAATATTCATTATTGGAATTCAGAGTTCTGGGACACTAGATCAGGATTTAAAAAAAATAGTTCAAGATAAAAAAGATAATTGATTCTTGATGTGTAGCTTCACCCAATCATAACTTGTGCTCCAGAATTACTTTCTGAACAATAAGATGAGTTATTTGTGAATGGAAGATAAATGATCCATAAAATATAACCAGGTGAAATTTATGTTAATATGAAATGTGGTTGATGAGGTTCAGAAATTAGATAGTCATTTAAACAGACATTTAAAATAAATTTCAGGGAGAGACAGAGTGAAGACGCTGAGTTCCTTCTAGTGGGACAGAAAAGAAAGCCATACTTTTATAGAGAAATAACTGGAGAGAAGTGCTTCTTTCAGACATCATTTCTCCTGTAGGGTTGAAATGGAAGACAGATGTCATTTGATTGTATCAAAACTTCTGTACCAAAGATAGATGATGGTATTACCACAGATAGAAACACAATTTATTTTCCCTGATGCAAATAGTTTAACATGGTCTCAGGATATCAGCTCTCTCCCTCCAAGAATCTTGATTTGCTTTACATTGATAAAAGGCACCAAGATGATTGGATACAATGAATTGAAAATAAGAAAATTAGTTTTCACTGTGAAAATAGTACACAACTCTTTTTTTCTGTATCATGACTACAAATTTGGTGATGGAAAACTACTGCAGGGAGAATTCTCTGGTGGTTGTGTCTTCTATGTTTTGTGATAGAAATACAAGATCTCCTCATACCTTCACTCTAGAAATGGCCCATTTATGTCAGAAAAGGAACTGTCTCAAAGAAACACTATAAAGCAGGTCAGCCAAGAAGCAAATAGGGAAGAAGATACACCTGTCAGTTCTAGTTGAAAAAAATTCTTCCTCAGAGAGGAACTTAAAACAAATGAACTTCATATAAAATGAAATAGTTTTCAGTTTGAGTGGATCAAGATTTTTCATTTTATCTTTCCATCTGCCTTAGGCCTGGGTGGGTAAATGAGCAGAGATCATATCTGCAGAAGACAGTATGTTCTGAATAAGCAACCTTCAACAGTGATTAGATATGAATCTGGGAGTGGGGTTAAAAAACGATGTGACCTATTGAATAACTATTATCTCAAATAGTCTCACACACAAAAATAAATATTTTACTTTCATGACATATTTATTGATATGACAGTAGTTAATTGTATCTTTTCATCTTTGTCTTTAGACCCTAATGTAACAGCATCAAAGATGAAGGATGACCACAAATAATGTAGGATAACTCAGGCTGGAAAAGGTGGTGATGAAATGAACTTATGAGCAGAGGAGAGATGTGAATTGGGTGACTTCCAGGAAACCTTGCTGAGTTCATATGATTATACTGTAAACAATATCATAGTTAACCTGGATTTCTCCCAGTGAGTGTTTTTAGTACAGTGACTGTATCACACTACTGTGAAGAGAGAATAGTGATTGATACTAAAAAGTAGACGATTGTTCTCATAGACTGTAGGGACCTACAAGAGAGTTTCACTGCTCATTTCTTTTCTCTCATCCACGTTTCACTGTTTTTCCTCTGTAGATCCCCAGGAGTGTATTTTTTTTAGTTATAATTCTTCACTATGTATATTTATTTCTGTACTTTTTTATTGAGATGTAGTTTTGTCCCCTTTGAACTTGTTTAAAATTTATGAGATATGTTTCTCTTGGGAACTGTGTTTTTGCTAGATCCATGTATTGGGAATATTTTAGTACTTTATTAATGCCCTTCAAATGCCTCAATTGCATCTTCTGGCACTATTCCTTTTTGCATAGGCACAATAAAATGGGGGAAATCTTAGATTAGAGAAAAGTTCCTATCTATTAGGGATAAGGACTCCGAAAATTTTATGTTGCATGGGTGCCTTCCACCCAGAACATTTATCATAATGACTTGACTTGGGCTTCAGTTGCTTGGATGTCAACCATTTACACCTGAACCTAGGGTCCCATAATTAGAATTGACACAGGTTTCTGCACCTCACAAGGAATTGACCTACAATGGGGGCAGGCTTTCATGATGTCCTGGCACTGACTTGCACCAGGCTGAGTTTCCATGCCATACCACCTGACAGTGAAATGAAACCGGGACACGATTCCTGATACCCTGGCATCGACTGACACAGGACTTGTGCAAAATTCAGTATTTCTAATTACATAACCTGACCGCAACAATTGTGATAATGAGAATGTTTCCTGGGACCTAGAAGAAACACCTGATGGTCAGATAAATTTAGACTGTCTGAATCCTGTAATTGGTCTTATGACCAAATGCTTCATGGGTAAGGTTACCTTGCTTTTAGGCTAAAGGTTTTTCTTTTTATTTCCCCAACTTTTACTGCACCTATGCAAAATATTGCGACCCTTTTAGCCTCTAGGTATGGATTCCCGACTTTGGGACACTAGTTCATTTCATCTCATATTTCTGTCTTTTTAATGAAATAAACAAGGGGAGATTGTTGGAATAACTGGTTTCAAGCTGTTCTGGATAT
>PVKC010020088.1:0-18778 GCA_004027635.1 Crocidura indochinensis
GAGTAATCCCTGAGCATTGCAGGGTGTGGCCCCCCAAAAAAACAAACAAACAAACAAAAAACAACCAAAAACAGAAGTCAGAACTATCCCAGCACACATTGTGTGTTCCTAGGAGACACCACACCACTGCAGTGCCACTGGCTAGAGCTGGTTCTGTGACTGAGTTCCAAAATTCTTTCAATGACTGGGATGTCCTGATCATTGGAGGCAGAGGAGAAAAAGGGGGAGATTCTCTGTCCAATTTCCACTTTTGTTCAAATAAATGGATATGGATCTGACAGGCCATGTGGGTGTGTGTCTCTGGACAGGATGGGTCCTGCCAGGAGAAGACTCTTGCTTCTGGATTGTGGGGAATTTGTCCCAGAGGCCTCTACATGTCCAAGATATCACCTGCACCCCCAGGTGAAGCCTGAGGCAGGGCCCAAAAGAGTTCACACTATTGGTTAACAGTCTCACCAACTGCCAAGTGTCTCAGGAGGAAAGGTCGAGTGATAGCAGCTCTGTACTTTGAGACAGAGTTAGAAGACATTGCAAGAGTTTTCCTTGCACAATACCTTAATGGGGACTGTAGCAAGTCAGCCCCTGAAGAGGTTCACTGATGGAGGGATGGAGAATGAGGTCTTTCCCCTCCAGCTCGGAGAATACATCTGCCACCCTGCTCAACCAGCGCTTCTGAGGTGAATGTGGCGGGAAGAAAGCCAAAAGGCAGCCAGGCTTCTGAAGAAAATAGCTCTTTATTCCTTGCAGATGTTGAAGCCCCAAAAGGCCTAGGAATAGGCCAGGAAGAAAAAAAGCATCCTGCCTTCCACAGATGCTTGCTTTTAATGCTCCAGAATCAGGTACCACCCAATGGTGGAAGCAGAATCAGGTACCACCTTAGGGTGGGGGCAGAATGCCAGGTCACACCCTAGGGTAGGACACAATCAAAGATCAGGGTAGGGTCAGTAACATAATAAATGTTTATATACACAACAGGGGACCTCAGGAAAATAGGTTCCTGGTACCTTTTTCTTTGTCTCTCTAGACACAGAACCAGTTCAGGACTTTCAGACTGAACCTTCTGTTGAAGCAAAACTGTCACTGGCAACAGATTCTGATTCTCATAAAGGAGACCATTGAAGTAAGGATTGAGGAATTTAAGAAGCCTCGCTTGGTTCTTCAACATTCTCCTGGGCCATGACCCTCCAAAGTCCACTGTGGTGGGGGAGAAGCTATCTGGACATTCCCAGGCTCTGAATGTTCCTTCTGAGCTACTTTAAATTTTGTCTCACTTTGGAGGCATGGGGTTTCTTTTCAGCCATCTCTGCTCCAGCTCTAAGGAAAAAGGATGGAGAAAGAAACTCGGTGAGATTAGGAGGGAGGTAGCTGCGGTATGTCCACGGGAATTAGCAAAGGCAGATATGAAGAAGGAAGGCCAGTGGAAGCAGTCTAAGGAGAAAAAGAACTTGTGTCTAGATTAGTTCTGTACAATTTCCCAGCTCATTTTGGAGCAGAGTAGAGAGACCCTGAGAATAGGAGTCAGACTGACCCCAGAGAAAAGAGCAGGCCTTGCCACAGGCCGACCATGAAACTAGTGCAAGTGAGCATGTGTTTCTTGGGGGACTTTGTGAGTGAGAGTAGTGGAATAAACTGAACTTTCAGTGCCCTGTGAAGGGCTTGTCTTTCCCAAGGACACCGCAAAGGCTCATCCTTTCCAGGCTCTTACCCACAGAAGGAAATCAAAACCTGAATCAAGGCAGAGCTGAGCCTAGAGGATGTGAACTTGAATCTGAATCAGACCTCTAAGCAGTCTCTGAGGTAGGATGATAAAGCCCTTGGGAACATCACCTGTCACTGAACTATCAGTCAGAACTGGGCTAGGCTCCATTTTCATGTTTTATCCTCTTGTTTCTTTACACCCATGGAATATACCATCTCAAAATCTTCCCAAGCCCTGTTCTTTCTTCCTCCTGCTGCCCATGTTCTCACATTTCACTTCACCTTATTTACCTTCCCCCTTTTCCCTCAGCATTTCTCTCCCCTCCTCTTGAACTCTACTGAAAAATAGACAGCAGAAACAAGTGAATAGCCCCAGGATTAGCTTGAGGATCCAAACAAAAACACTGAGCCTCATTCCCTCCTGTGCACATGAGCCACACAGTCTCCACACCCTTCCATCATTGGGGAAGAGTTGATCAGGGGGACAGTAGTACCCCAAACTGGCAGAATTGTCAATGAATACTACATATCAGACCTCTTTGGGACAAATTACCCCACAGCAGTCCAAAAATGTGCTATGACAGAAAACAGTCACCCCTACTCCTCAACAGGCTCCGGGAATAGACTGAGTAGAAAAAGCCTCCTATTTCTGTGCGACCTTTCCTACTTCCTGGCAGCATTGCTGTATGAATATGCAGAAAAAGGCAGTTTCTGGAGGAAAAAAGGAACCAGTATCTTGGCCAAACACAGAAAAACATAGGACCTTTCTAGAATTCTGTTCACCTACCTGCAACAAGTCCCTAAGATGGAAGTAGCTATACCAGTAGATGCTGCCAAAGTAGGGTTCAGGAACAGCTGCATCAGGATCAAACTCAGAACATCGTAGATGTGGAGAAACTCCAGGACTTGAGGGACAGTCTCTTCTGAGAGAGGGAGAGTCTGTGTGTTCTGGGAAGGCAGGCATCACTTCCAATCTTCCTTTCTGCATCATCACTTCTTTTCCTTTTTATAGAAACTTCTACAAGACATCCAGGTGCAAAATGAGTGCCTCCAGGCTCAGCTGATACAGACAGCTATGATCAGAGAAAAGTGAACAGAGGGTCCCCCAAGAGGAAAATCCACCTTTGTTGGCTGGGCAATTGGGCCCTTGGTCCTATGCAGCTGTCTCCACTGCCCTTGCTAAACTGAGACCATGAGGGTCCCCTCACAACTACTGACATGAAAAGACAGGAGGATGTGAGTCAGAAGCAAAGGTGCCAACTCAGGGCTAGAACAGTACTATAGGACTTTCCTTGCATACTGATGAACTGGGTTGGATACTCACCTTGAATTCCAAGTATTTCTTTCTTTCTTTTTTTTTTTTTGGTTTTTGGGCCACTCCTGGCGGTGCTCAGGGGTTACCCCTGGCTGTCTGTTCAGAAATAGCTCCTGGCAGGCACGGGGGACCATATGGGACACCGGAATTTGAACCAACCACCTTTGGTCCTGGATCGGCTGCTTGCAAGGTAAACACCGCTGTGCTATCTCTCCGGACCCAGAATTCCCAGTATTTCTTACGAAGCCCCAAGCACTGCCAGGAATAATTCCTGAATGCAGAACCAGAATAACTCCTGAGCATTGCTGGATGTGGCCCCAAACAATAAACAAAGAAAACAAAAAGGTAGTGACTCCAGAAAACACAGAAGCTGAGACAATGAGGATGATGGAGAGAACACCCAGAAACGAATCTCCCAGGAAAGCAGACGCCAAGTGGGCTCATTGAGCAAGACACCCCTCATCTGTGCCCCTAAGACTTCCTCTCCTCAACTTGGTCTTCCCTTCTCATGATGTCTCTTAGCTCCCATTTTTACTTGGCATGCATGACCAGACTGCACCCCACTTCCTGAAATGTACATGTATGCAGTAAAAGTTCAAAGGGAGTGTAATTTGATGTCACCTCTACAAGCTCAACCTATTCCACTTCTAGTGCTGCCTGCATTCTGCACCTTGGCCTCAATCAGTCTAAAGAGAGCAGACTAAGGATAGCACTAGTCTAGGTACAGCACTCAAAGGAGAAAGTAGAGAACCTGTGTCTGAGCAGGCAGAGAAGACTGTTCTGGCTGGTGCAGGGCGCTGCAATTTTAAGGATCAAGATGCAGACTATCCTCAGCAAAAAATATGGTTCTGAATGTTTCAGTACAGTTGCAAACAAAACAGAGCAGAAGACGGAGGCTTCTTGCTTTCTTTGATCAGTTGACCTGAGTTCAATATCTCACCGCCACTTAAGGTCCTCAAAGCCCTGCCAGAAGTCACCGCTAAGCATCAAGACAGTTTGACCTGAGTCCTGCAGAGTGTGACCCAAAATGAAAGGCAGCCTTCTTAGTCAAGATTCAGGGGCCTGAGAGATAGCATGGAGGTAGAGCTATCATGCCTTTCATGCAGAAGGATGGTGGTTCGAATCCCGGCATCCCATATGGTCCTGAGCCTGCCAGGAACAACTTCTGAGCGCAGAGCCAGGAGTAACCCCTGAGCACTGCCAGGTGCTCCCCCCCTCAAAAAAAAAAAGGTTCCCAGGACTCCATATTATCTTGCAACCCCCACCAGGAGTGATTCAAATATGTAGATTCAGAAGTAAGGTGTGGTACCCAAATATATACCCCCAAATTAGAAAAAGCATCTTTTTTTGGGTCACACCCAGCAGCGCTCCTGGCAGACTCAAAGGGCCCTATGGGATGCCGGGATTCGAACCACCGACCTTCTGCATGCAAGGCAAACATCTTACCTCCATGCTATCTCTCCAACCCCTCCTGAGTTATTTTAATGGCAAACAAGTGCACTTTCTTTCAGTTCTGTGGGGCATGAACGTGGCTTTCACTCGGGTGAAGATTGGCTGCACACAGAGCTCTACCCGAGCCCCAACGGTGGGTGTGCTTGTGTTCCTTAGGAAGCGGCCCTTCCGTTTCTGCATGCAAATAGACTTTCCTGGCCAGGGTGTGGACGGGACCTGCACGGCGCCTGGCCCTTTAAGAAGCCGCCGGAAGTCGCTTGACGTCACGGGCAGCGCCATTTTCTTTCTCCGGCGCCCGGGGAGGAGGCGCCTATCCGCCGCTTCTGCCTCCTCCGGGTCCCTCCGGGTCCGGGCGGCTGGGGGAGGGGGCCCTCGAGGGACGATTCTCTCCCCCGTCGTTCCGTCCCGCCGTCCGTCCGTCGAGGGGCCCCTCGGAGCGCCCCGGAGCGCGCATGCGCGGGGGCAGCCCGGTGGGCACGGCCGTCCCTGTCTCCGACTCTCGCTCGGCCCGTCGGGTCCTGGGTGGGCCCTGTGGATGTTAGGGAAAGAAAAGACACTGCGTGGGCGCTTTGCACGCGTCCTCCCGCAAAGGAGCAGGCGCTGCGTGCGGGTGCAGATGTGCAGATCAGGGTCAGGATCCAGCAAGCCCCATCGCGAAGCACTGGGCAGGGGCTGGACTCACCCTGGTTCCTCTTGGCTGTGACTTTTCCCCAGGACTCTGGGCCGTGGACCTCGCTGCTGCTCTTTGGGAAGCATCCAGGCTGCAGAAGATGGGGTCTCACCATCTGACGTCCTGTCCCCAGGTAACGGGACGTGTGGGCCCTGGGATGGACAGGGAAGGGGAAGGAGGGCAAGCCTCCCAGGACTGGGGAACTCAGGGCTTTGAAGAAGGAATCTGGGCTGGGTGAGGCTGCTGGCTCTCCTCCAGGGACCCCGTCTATGCAGTTTGAGGCCACTGTTGTTCCTCTTTGCTGTCTTGTGTGTATCTTGGGGGCTAGTGAAGACGTTGCTCAGACCTTCCCCGGACCTCAGTGTTCTTGGGTCACGACCCCTGCCCTGCCTGTCAGAGACTATATTAGATGTTAGATTCCAGTGTGGAGCAACTGGTAATGTAAACCTGAATGTTGGTGAAGGAGATCTTGATCCCAGGATATATTTCTAATCTATGGAAATTCTCTGACTCTGCATTCTGGAATCATACCTGCTGTGCTGGGGGACCCTGTGAGGTATCGGGATTCAGCCTGGGGTAGCCCCATTTGAGTCAGTACCCACCAAATTGTCTAGATGGTCTGGTCCAGCAGAGGGCTCTTTAGTATTTTTCTGCTGCTCTTAGATGCCAGTCTGATGCCTGGGTCCCTATCTCTGAGCTCCTGGTAAAGAACACGGCAAGGACCTTTTCTGCATGTGTGTTTTCCTGGGAGCTTTGTTTGATTTTACTTTCAGGTGCTTTGTGCCGTGCTGTGTCTGCTTTTCTGTTTTGTCCTTGAATTTGTGACACGTCGGTGGTGCTCAGGCTTGTCCTTGACTCTATGCAGAGGGTTCGCTCCAGGCCACATAGAGACACTAGCCTGTGCCTGGGATTGATCCCTTATTCGTCCATTTTGGTCCTGGCACTGTAGCTCAATACCCAGGACATACAACATTCGGCTCAACTCTTTTGTCATTCACTCTGCATTTCTCCTTAGTACAGCAGGTGAACTTCCAAAGCCTCCTTGTCTGAGGACCCATGGCTTGTGGTTTTAATTGGTAAACAGGAACAAAGGATCATTTTGGAAGCCATAGTCGCTGGGATTTGGGTCATTTTCTTTTCTTGGGGTGTAAGGGGAGGTTGTGTCATACCTGGTGGCGCTCAGGGGTTACTTCTGACATTGCACTCGGAAATGTTTCCTGGCAGGCTCAAGGGACCATATGGGAATCGAACCAAGGTTACTCTGGTGTTACTGCTTGCAAGGCATGCGTCCTACTGCTGTGCTATAGCTTCTCCCAAGTTGTTCATTTTGACCTGCACCAGGAGGCATTTGTTTGGGTGTGAACTATGAGTGTTGATATCCCCAAGGAAAGATTGGATTTACTCACTGGACCCTGAATTTACCTTCTCATCACTTGTATCTGGGCAAATATGGGCTCTGGCTGCTGGAAGGGCTAGTGTGTGTTTAGCATTTTGGGGCCACATCCCGAGTTGCAGTTTACACTTCTTTGACTCTGTAGACTTGCTTTCATCCACCAGTGCCCAGTGAATTTAATGCATAGATTGACCCTGGGTGATGTGTGTGCAAAGCAGCATCTCCACACACCTTTAATACAGTTAGCATATTATGTTGGCTGATAAGGCTTTCTAGCAAGATGTGGGAACCTTCCCCCGTGGGTGTCCATGGAGAGAGGACGTGGAGGCTGGCTGTTTTTGTGAGGACAGATTGGAGAGACTCTGAGTTCTTAAGGACCAAAAGGGATCCTATCTTCCCCTACCCCTCAGGAACCTGGGTTTGCCTTGGCCCTGACCCCTCCTTTCTATGCTTAGGGTTTGGTGACCTTCCCTGATGTGGCCGTGAGCTTCTCTCCAGAGGAGTGGCTTTGCCTGGACATCTCTCAGAGGAAGCTCTACAGGGATGTGATGCTGGAGACCTATGAGCACCTGCAGGCAGTAGGTGAGAGTTGCCAGGGCCCTGGGCCGCTGCTGTGGGCAACAACATGGGGTGACAGGGAGGTGCCTGGAACTGCAGGGATATGGGCTCAACAGGGGACATGATTCTGCTGAGCCCAAGGTTTACTGTTCTTTTTCATTTTCAAAGGTGTTATTAATTAAGGTGTGTGCTGGGTGATACCCAGCAGTCCTCAGGGGTTACTCCTGGCTTTGTTTTCAGAAATCTCTTCTGGAAGGCTCAGGGGACCATATGGGATGCTGGCAATTTAACCTGGTTCTGTCTCAGGACAGGCAGACGCCCTTCGTCTGTGCTGTCTCTGACCCGGCTTCCCTACTGTTCTGACCCCCAGCCTCTGACTTTATTTCTCAGATGAATCCAACTTTATATTTGTAAATATCTTCTTAGTGACTAGCACTATACATTGTTTCACGGTTTGCCATATCTAGGCCAAACTGGATTTGATCCCCGACTCTGCATATGGTCCTCTAAGACTGACAATGTCCCCCGAGTACAGACCCACAGTGATTTGGCCAAAAGTGATGTGATTTCATGAAACATGTGATTTTTTTTTTTTAGTTTTTTTTTTTTGGTCACATCTAGCAACACTCAGGGGTTACTCCTGGCTCTATGCTCAAAAATCGCTTCTGGCATGCTCGGGGGACCATGTGGGAAGCCAGGATTTGAATCACTGTCCTTCTGCATGCAAGACAAATGCTTAACCTCCATGCTATCTCTCCTGCCCCAAACCATGTGATTTTAGCTTCCGTGGACTTCGATTCAAGCATCACTCCTAATGGGTTTTGACATCATCTTGGTTGCCATTGTTCATCCTTGGGTTGTCTTGTTTTTGGTCATGTGTTCTTGTCTCTACTATTGTTTCCATCCTAACAAGACTGCAAAATTTATAAATGAGTTAATTTTTTTCATGCTATCAAAAGTTCCACTTGGTAGCAGATCCTGGGGTCTCCCCAGTGCTTTTAAGGACATTAATTTGTGCTAGTGTCTGATGTTCCTTCTTGCAGAGCATGTTACCCAATATATTGCATCTTTTCTCAGGCCACGAACAATTTGACTTTTTTGTTTCTTTTTGTATTTGGATTACACAGACAGCCCAGTGGCTCATGCCAGATATGCACCCAGAAATCCGTTCTGGTGGGGCTTGGTGGAAGCTGTATGGTTTATGATATTGAATCATTGTCAATGCTTCTCATGTTACATGCCCTAACTTCTGTAATACCAGTTCAGCTTCTACTGGTGATCAGTTACTCCTGGATATGTGCTTAGAAATCACTCTTGACTTGGGGACCATATGGGACTCCTGGTGATTGAACCATTTTCATTCTAGGTCGGATGTGTGCAAAGCAAATGCATTGCTGCTGTCCCACTGCTCCAACCCTAGCTGAGAACTTTAAAAAAATCTAACATTTCACATTTCTTTGGAACTATGCAAACTGATATTAAACCACTAAGTTGAATGCAATTTTTCTGTTTGCAGGGGGAATAGAACACAACAGAAGCTATGAGAATCTATACAGCTAGAACACACCTTTTAATATATACTATAATGACCAATGCAGATAGGATCAATAGATGAACCTATATGATAGTTGCAGAGGTTCTGAAAGCCGTTTATCCTCGATATGGTCTTCTTCTGGACTTGGATCCTCCATCTTTTCCTTATGTTGTAGGCTGCGGAGGTCATCTGGGATGGAAAGGGCATATGTTCCTGAACTGTAATCTGCATGGTGGATCTGTTCACCTCCCTGCTATTATTAATGTCTTCCACAAATGGAGCTTTCTCTTTGGCTTCTACACCATCAGCGACTCAATATGTTGGGTGGGCCGAGGTCCTTACACGAAACACCTTTGGTAGAAGAAAGATGGTAGTGTCTTAGTCTCAGCGATGCTGCTCAGTGTCATGAGCTCTCTCCCCTTCACTGCCTGCTTCTTTCGGAAAGGGTCTCTAACACATTCTGAACAGGAGCGAGTCCACCTGTGTTCCAGTGATGAGCTCTGTGCACTCAGTCCAGTTCAAGGAGGCTGTCATAATGATTATCCACCAGAGGGTTATGGCACTATCTTTGTGGTGGTCTCAGGTCCCTGGGTCCTTGGTCTCTGTTTGGAGTCCAGTTAAAAATAAAATCTTCAGTGTTATGAAATCAACCCATGCACTGTATTTCTACCTACTCCCCTCCCTTGCAGACAGGTCTGAAGAAGCAGGGTAGTGGTGAAGAAATGAAAGCTCAAACTAGTCAGGAGAGAGTAATGGAGTCAGTGACTGCACAATATCTCCCTCTGGTATCTGCCAGAGCCAAAATCCAGAACTCTTCTTTTTTTGATTAAACCATTTCCCACTAGCATCCTTGTAGGTTGATGAGAGGATGGGAGGGACCAGAGGGTCCCTGTCTCCACTCAGACACAGACCAGAAATCCTGAAATACACAGATTGGTAGGCGGATCAGGACCAACAGCCTCCAGCTTCCTCGTTTTAAGATACCTTTGGCCTTTGGTGGTACTTGGTTTTATTCTTGGCTTTTCATTTACTGCTCACTTCCTCAGGGAAGTACTGGGGATGCCGAGGTCAAATGAAGTTTGGCCATGTACAAGGCCAGTATTGACCTATTGTACTGACCCCCATTCCTCTGCTGTATTATCCATCCCCATCAATCAGACTCTTGTTGTAGCCTATTCTCATTTCTGCAATAGCCAACATGCATATGGAAAGCAGCGATTCTGGTCTTCATTTGTTCTACAATTTGACCATTTTTATTAGAGATCCAGACTCATGTATGGGGTGCTGTTCCTGTCATTGTCTCTAACCCATGATTTTTTTTTTGCAGCAGGGTATTTTGAGGTAAAGCCTGCGCTGATCTCCTGGTTGGAAGGAGGAGCCCTGGGGAGGCTGCCCCAAAGCCTATTTTCTGGTGAGTGTGAAAAGACTCTCCTGGGCTCAGATTGTGGTTTAGGTGTGGATTGTCATGGACCTGTGTGAAGGGGCCTTGGGCCTCCCAAATCATTGGTGCATGTCCTCTCTTGCTCCCTTTCAATTCCCTTGAGGCTGAGTTCCAGAATATTTGCACTTTTGCCTCTGCTCTTCTTGGTTCTATGTCTGTGGGTGTTTACAACAGTTTACAACAGTGTAGTTGGTTGCACAGCTCCTTTATGGGTGCTCTTAGGCCGCCCAACCTTTTTCCATTGCTCTGTCCTATGCCCTTACATCATTATGGGTTTGTTGATATTCTAAAAGAAGTGATTTTCTTTTATGTTGATTTGCCCTCAGTGATAACAGTTGGTGTTAATCCGGGCCTGGTGCTTCAGGAATTACTCCTGGTGGGCTTGGAGGACATTATGAGGTGATGGGAATTGAACTCGGGTCAGCCTTGAGGCAACATCCCCCTGCTCTGCTTTCTTCTGGCCCACTCAAGAAAGTATTTTTGTCTACATTTAAACCATTTATATAGAAGACCAGCACAAATCTAATAAAAATTTTGCCAAGCTCCTCTATTGTGCTCCCAATCTATTTTTTCTTTTCATTTCAGCTTATTTAGTACTGAAACCAACATGTATTTTCTCCACCTATGTTGCTACTTCAACCAGGATTCATCCAACTAGTATTTTAAAATAAATTTTTATTTAAGCTCCATATTTACAGAAATGTTCATAGTTGAGTTTTAGTCAGAAATTGTACACTGCCCTTCATCAGTGCAATTTTCCTGGCACCAGAGTCCCCAGTGTCCCTTCCAGCAATATCCCGCTTTTGTCTAAGACTGGCATTCTGTTTCTCTCTCATGATTATTGTCATGTTAGAAGTCAGTGCAGTTATTGCTCTTTGCTCACTACAGTTTGTGGCAAGATTCATATTGGGCTTGTCCTGGCTGCTCTCTGTCTATTGTCTCTGGATATTTTTATCATACCATCTTTTATTTTTCTTATATCCCACAGATGTGTTTGATTCTTTCATGGCTGTCCCTCTTTATCTCCTGTACGTCTTTTTTTTTTTTTTGGTTTTTGGGCCACACCCAGTGACGCTCAGGGGTTACTCCTGGCTATTTGCTCAGAAGTCGCTCCTGGCAGACACGGGGGACTATATGGGGAACCGGGGGATCGAACCGCGGTCCGTCCTAGGTTAGCGCAGGCACCTTACCTCCAGCGCCACCGCCCGGCCCCATCCTGTACATCTTCATGTACATCCATGTAATCTCAATGTATCCCTGTAGAAGCCAATTTTATGACTCAATTTTTTTCTAATAGCTGCATAGTATTCCATTGTGTAGGTACCACAGTTTCTTGAGCCACTAATATGTTGTTTGGCACCTGGGTTGTTTCCTGATTCTGGGTAATGTAAATATTGCTGCGTTGAACATAGTAGCCTGGAGGACATTTTTGTATCGTGTTTTTGTGTTCCGAGGGTCTATCCCTAGGAGTGGTACCTACTGGATACTATGGGGCTCAATTTCCACTTTCTTGAGCCATATCCATATTTTTCCATATTTTAGACAGCATTCTCACCAACCACGAAAGGTGCTTTCTTCCTGCATCCATATCACATTGGTTGTTTTCTCAGAGGCTATTCAAGATGCAGTGCTTGTGACTAACTCCCAGTGATGCTGGGGTATCATCCAGCACTGGGGCTTTACGCTGCACATAGACTTGGCATTTGTACTCATTTTTGATAGTGGTTGGTATTACTAGGTAACATCCAGCTCTGCTCATAGGGCAATACAGTGCTCAGGGAGTAAAACGAGGACCTTGCCACTTGAATTATGATTCTGCCCATAAATATGACTTTTTGGGTTTTTGGAAAGAGGTTGGGCTAAACCCACTACTTCTCAGGGGTTAATCTTGGATTTGTGAACTGTAATCAATCCTGGCAGTGCTTTGGGGGACCAGATACAGTGTCAGGAATTGAAATTGGATTGTCCACAGGCGAGGCATATAGCATAGTCCTTGTGCTATTCTCTAGCCCATAAAGTGACATTAGATGGCAAAATTTAAAATTAAATTTATTCACTCATAATCTCTAACCATAACCATATTATGTCTCCATTGGAACAACTCCATGCTAGGTCTTCCTAATGACATTAATAGTTTTGCCTTATAGGAAGTCCCTGAGAATGATTTATGATCATGAAATCAAGTGTCAGTACATCTCAGGAGAGTAAAATATCTTTAGAAAGCACATCACAGAATAATAGGGTGAGGGTGCTGTGTACCAAAAGGTCACTAAACATGCTAAGTCAAAAAGTTTTAGGTTTGAGGACATAGTTATTGCACAGTGGGTTGGGTATTTCATACCTTTCATACACCAACCTAGGTTCAATCCTTAGCATCCTATATGGTCTTCCCTGCTCAGCCAAAATACGTGTTGAGTGAAAACTGAGTAATTCCTGAGTACTCTGAGGTTTTTCACAAAAACAAAAGTTTCTGGGTTCGCACTTTCTGATTTTTCAAGATTTGGTGAATGCAAATGGAAAGACAATACACAATTTAGGAGCAGAGGTATAGTACAGCATTCCATACAATTGTCCTAGCCTGCCAGGAGTGATCCCAGAGCAGAAACAGGAGTAAGGTCTGGGCACCTACAAGTGTGGCCACACAATCCAACCAAACAGAAAACCCACCAGACTATTTAGGGTCGTCTTGATTTATCAACAAAATAAGGAAAGCTAGGAGAACAAACAGATTATGGCACAAGATAGAGCTATGGTTAAGACAACTTGTCAACATCTACTCTGACCAAAATCTTTCTCTTTCAACAGAACTCGGGTCAGAAATCCATCCTTGTCCCTTCTGCTTTTTCACCTTCTCCAGTCAGAACTTCCTCAGTCGTCATATGAAACGAAGTCATCCCACCGGGATCCTCCTGGGAACATCTGCAAGAAAGCAGTGTCAATCAGAGAATTCCTGTACATATGATCAGAACCAATGGCGGCAGCATTCTGATCCATTTAATGACACACCAAAGAATGACATACTTGAAAGTCAAAAGCATAAAGAAAGCTCCATATATTTGGGTAATAGGATGAAGCATAAAAAAATTTCAGTAGCCTTTTCTAAACTATTTAGTGGTCAAATAGATAGCTCTAGTAAAATGACAATGGAAGAAGACATTAACACAGGCTTGAAAGAAAATCCAATAGACACAGGTGGAGTAGTTCCAGGGATAGACTTGCCAATCATTTTAAGAGACAAGTATGTAAGGCCTGGGCAAGGCTTCAGTGATGGATCAAATCTCATCACACATCATATGACTCACACAGGGGAGAAGCCCCATGTTTGCAGAAAATGTGGTCGAGGCTTCAGGGTGAGGTCAAAGCTCATTGTACACCAGAGAACACACACAGGGGAGAAGCCCCATGTTTGCAGAAAATGTGGTCGAGGCTTCAGTGAGAGGTCAAAGCTCATCATACACCAGAGGATACACACAGGAGAGAAACCCCATTTATGCAGAAAGTGTGGAAAAGGGTTTGGTGAGAGGTCAGCTCTTTTTAGACACCAGAGGACACACACAGGAGAGAAGCCCCATGTATGCAGAGAGTGTGGAAGAGGCTTTGGTCAGAGGTCATATCTTATAGCACACCAGAGGACACATACAGGGGAGAAGCCCTATGTTTGCAGAGAATGTGGTCGAGCCTTCAGTGTGAAAGCAAGTCTAAATGCACACCAGAGGAGACACACTGGGGTGAAGCCCCATGTTTGCAGAGAGTGTGGTCATGGCTTCAGTGTAAAGGCAGATCTCATCAAACACCAAAGGACTCACACAGGGGAAAAGCCCCATGTATGCAGAGAGTGTGGGTGTGGCTTCAGACTGAAGTCAAGTCTCAACATACACCAGAGGACACACACAGGGGAGAAGCCCTATGTTTGCAGAGATTGTGGTCGAGGCTTTGGTCAGGGATCACATCTCATCAGACACCAGAGGACACACACCGGGGAGAAGCCTTATGTTTGCAACGAATGTGGTCGAGGCTTCAGTCATAGATCAACTCTCATCACACACCAGAGGATACACACAGGAGAAAAACCCTATGTTTGCAAGGAGTGTGGGCGTGGTTTTATTGTGAGGTCAAGTCTCATCACACACCAGAGGACACACACAGGGGAGAAGCCCAATATTTGCAGGGATTGTGGGCGTGGCTTCAGTGAAAGATCAAAGCTCACCAGACACCAGAGGACACACGAGGGCCAGAAGCCCCATATTTGCAGGGAGTGTGGTCGAGGATTTGTTCATAGGTCAAGTCTCATCAGCCACCAGAGCACTCACACAGGGGAGAAGCCCCATGTTTGCAAACAGTGTGGACGAGGCTTTGCTCAGAGGTCATATCTCATCAAACACCAGAGAACACACATAGTGCAGAACTCCTATGTTTGCAGGGAGTGTGGGCAAAGCTTTGGTCGGAGTTCACATCTCATTACACACCAGAGGACACACACAGGGGAGAAGCCCCATGTTTGCAGCGAGTGTGGGCGAGGCTTTGGTCGGAGGTCACATCTCATCAGACACCAGAGAACACACACTGGGGAGAAACCCCATGTTTGCAGGGAGTGTGGACGAGGCTTTGGTTTGAGATCAAGTCTCATCACACACCAGAGGACTCACACAGGGGATAAGCCTCATGTCTGCAGAGAGTGTGAGCGTGCCTTCAGTAACAGGTCAAGTCTCTGCAGACACCAGAGAACACACACAGGGGAGAAGCCCCATGTATGCCTAAATTGTGGACAAGGCTTTGGTCGGAAGTCACATCTCATCAGACACCAGAGGACACACCTTGGGGGAAGCTTTAGTTTGGGTGTGGCTTTAGAGACAGGTCAAGTCTTTTCAAACAGTGGAGGACACATGCAGGGGAGAAACTCCATGTTTGCAGATAGTTTGGGCTAGGTTTTTGCTAGATTTTCTATTTAATATACCAGAGGGCACACATTAGAAGACCAGTGTTTGAAGAAAAGGTGTCTAATGAACAGTAACCTCATACCAGACACAGAACAAATACAACCAACATAATCTACATGGTGTGTCTAGGAAGATGGCCAGGGAAGTGTTCTGACATCTAAATCCTTTTATATTTATATTTGTGCACTAATAAAATACACATAGTATTGATCTTAATAGTTTATTTCTTGTTCAAAGTGGAGGGAAAATATACAGTAAACAGGGGAGTTGGTTGCCTTTTCCTGCAGGGGATGAGGTGTGGGTTAGACTGGTTGTCTTCACTTGGGTGCTGGGTTGGGGTAGGCGGTCAGTATTGATGCCTAATGGGATAAGGACTGAGGGTGAAGAGTTTTAATGAGGGCCCAGAGAGATACCACAGCAGTGTTTGCCTTGCAAGCAGCCCATTCAGGACCAAAGGTGGTTGTTTCGAATTCTGGTGTCCCATGTCCCCCGTGCCTCCCATGAGCTATTTCTGAGCAGACAGCCAGGAGTAACCCCTGAGCACCGCTGGGTGTGGCCCAAAAACCAAAAATAGAGTTTTAATGAGGTAGGAAATCTGCGTGGGATTGAGGGGTGAAGGAATAGTCAGATTTCCAGAGGGGGGAAAGGGAAAGTATATGGAAGGGGCAGGAGAGAAGAAAAGAGAAAATCAATTAAAAAGGAAAAGAAATTAAAAAAAGAAAGTGAGAAGAGAGGTGTTGGAGACCATGGAAATTAAATATAAAAGCCCTCTTTCTAAACTCAAAATGGACTCTCTAACAGCCTGAGCCAAAGTCAGCTACGTGACAATCCACATGGATTGCAAGCTAAGCAAATTGCAAAATGTGGTCATTTGTCCCTGGGCCTAAAAGAAATGTAACAGTATAGAGATAGAGGAGTCACCCACATGCACCAATGTTCCCAGAGAAATAGGGGCTGGCAGAAGGTTCCCATGGGAACAGAGGCTGATAGCCATGGGAATCGAGGCTGATGACCATACAGTGTGATTAGATCCTGTGCTGTATTGTTCTATAAGACAATCTAGACCTCATAATTTACGAATACCAGCATTATGATGTGTCAAATTGTTAATCTTAAAAAAAATAAGATATTTTTGTAAGAAGTTACAGAATATTCCCTGCATGCCTCTCTTTCTCTGTCTCTCTTTGTTTGAATTTTGTATATAAGGCCGTTTTCCCTTAATAAAGGTGGACTCTCGATCAGAATCCAGACCTGAGCCTCATTATTTCCCAGTTCCCTCTTCTCTTTCCAGGCTGAGTGTCCACTCCGTGAACTGTGAAATAACTTATTGTGAGGGTCTCCAGAACTTATCCTGCTGGACGGGAGGTCGGGAGAGACCCCCACAGAGAGGAGAAAAGAGCATGGAAATGCTAGTTTCCTTGACTGTGTTCGATGAGTAGGGCCTGTAGTATAAATCTGTAGGTCACAGTTGCTGCTTCGGTGGTTGACTGTCACGTATTTCAGGTTCTAAAAGAAGGTATAACCTAGAGATAAAGGGTATGTTAAAGAGTTTTTATCAGGACATTCTCATAGTGCAAGCTGGGTATGGTATCTCGTGTGAGTGAGCCCCGAGATGCCATCTTAGTTTGTCCACTCTTTGTATCTAAGAATGCCTGTGGACAGAAAAGCTGAGAGGTTATTTTAAATATAGTAAGATTAAGGCATTAAATTGTTATGAAATGCTTCCATTGGAGTCAGCGATTTCCCAAGGTATTCTTTACCTGTGTTCCCATATAAAATCCCTAAGGGATTATTATGGGTCTTTGCAGTAGAAGGCTGATTACATACCTGTTCTCTCTATGGGACTGTTTCTGCTATTGCTAGTTTCTTTGTGGTATAATGTGTAGTCAAGAGTTTGTGGGGCCCGGGAGATAGCATGGAGGTAAGGCGTTTGCCTTTCATGCAAAAGGTCATTGGTTCGAATCCCGGTGCCCCATATGGTCCCCCGTGCCTGCCAGGAGCAATTTCTGAGCATGGAGCCAGGAGTAACCCCTGAACACTGCCGGGTGTGACCCCCCAAAAAAAAGAGTTTGTAATGTTCCTCTTTCATGTGTTTTGGGCACTGTTCTGCGGTATATGTTGACTGTTACAGTGTTTGGAGTTTCTACCCTGTTAAACCCTGTTATTTGATTGCTGAGTATTAGTTGCATATAAGGTGTATGCTCTAGGTGCTTCAGAATAGTGCTATCATTCTGTGTTTGTCTTTCATCTTCTGGCTTACTTCGTTTAACATAATATGTTCTAGGTCCATCCACATTGCCGCAAAGACTGTGATTGTATCATTTCTGACTGCCATGTAGTATTCCATTGTGTATAGATACCACATCTTAATGATCCATTCATCTGTTGTTGGATATCGAGGTTGGTTCCAAGATTGGCTATTATGCTGAGTGCTGCGATAAATAGTGGGGTGCACACATACTTTGGAATGAATGTCCTTCCAACTTGGGGGTAGATACCTAGGAGAGCAATTGGTGGGTTAAATAGCAGCTCAATTCTGAGATCTTTGAGCACTCTCCAGACTGTTCTCCATAGGTGTTGGACTAGGGGGTAATCCCACCAGCAGTGGATGAGAGTGCCTTTCATACCGCATCCCCCGCCAGCATAATGTTCCTATTATTTTTATGTGAGCCATCCTCACTTGTGTAAGGTAGTACCTCATTGTTGTCTTGATTTGGATTTCCCTAATGATGAGTGAAGGTGAGCATGTTTTCATGTTTGTTGGCCATCTTTCGGTCTTCCTCAGAGAAGTGTCTATTCATTTCAGCTCCCCACTTTTCTATAACTTTATTTGGTTTTGGGGGACTCAGCTTTCTGAGTGCTTTGTATATTCTGGATATCAGCCCTTTATCTGACAGGTTGAGTGTGAAATTTTTTTCCCATTCAGTTAGCTGTCTTCTTGTGTTAAGTAGGGTTTCTTTTGCCATGCAGAAGCTTTTTAGTTTGGTGTAGTCCCATTTTTTATGCTTGATGCTAAAGTTCTTGCCATTGGCATTCTATCATCAAAGACTTTTTTGATATATAGGTCTTCGAGTATTCTGCCTATTTTTCCTCAATAAACTTTATAGATTCGGGTCTGATTTCAAGGTCTTTAATCCATTTTGAGTTGATTTTTTACATGGGGTGAGGTATGGGTCAATTTTCAATTTCTTACAAATGGTTTTCCAGTTGTACCAACACCATTTGTTGAAAAGACTTTCTTTGTTCCATTTCAAGTTCTTGGCTCTTTTATCAAATATTAGTTGACTGTATATCTGGGGGCTTATGTCTGGAAATTCTGTTCTAACCTACTGGTCTGAGGCTCTGTCCTTGTACCAGTACCATGCTGTTTTGATCACTATGGCTTTATAGTATAGCTTCAGGTTAGGTAAAGAGATGCCACCCAGCTTCCTGTTTTTTAGTATGTGTTTGGCTATCTTGGGTCTTTTGTGGTTCCAGATGAATTTTATGATTGATTGTTCTAAGTCTTTAGAAAATGATATTTGAATTTGGATGTGGCTTGCGTTAAATCTATATAGGAGTTTGGGTAGGATAGTCATTTTGACTATGTTAATTCTACAAACCCATGAGCATGGGATGTTCTTCTATTTCTCTAGATCCTCTTCAATTTCTTTCTGAAGTGTTTTGAAGTTTGCCTGGTATAAGTCCTTCACTTCCCTTGTAAGATTGATTCCTAGGTACTTAATGTTTTTCGATACTATTTTAAATGGAGTTGTACTCTTTTTTTTTTTTTTTTTTTTT
>PVKC010020089.1:0-18779 GCA_004027635.1 Crocidura indochinensis
ATAGGAGAGGGGAGGAGAGAAGAAGGGAGGAGAGGGGAGGGGAGAGGAGAAGGGAAGGGAGAAGAGGAAGGGTGGGGAGGAGGGGAGAGGGATGGCTCAAATAGTAAAAGGGAGATTGTACATGAGACACACTATTTGATCCCATATGTATGTTCTGACCTTTGCAAGATCAGAGAAAAATACTCTTAAGGAAACCCATAATTTGTTTAGCTCCACTCACATTTATGCTGCAAAAATGGAGCCTTATCCAAGATGGGATGGTGGTCTGGACCCCTCATCCTTTCCACTAAAGTTCAACTGGGGCTCTCTCTGCAGGCATGCTCCCCACATATTGTCATCTTCTCCTGAACCTCCCCTGGTATTTCTGGATGTTACCTGGCACTTCCCTTCCTCCTCCAACTGTTCTTGTCTTTATGCCATCCCCTACAATTGGAGCCTGAATAATGAGTTATTTCACAGGAAGATTGATCTGGGTATTAGGGCATCATTTAGTTTGCCATTACAACAGCCAATTCTGGTTACATGCTCAGCTATGAGAGGGAAGTTGGCAAGGCTGCTGGATATTTCTGAAACATGGAGTCAGTGGGTGGGAAGAAGGGCACTGGGCCAGAAGAGGGGCAGAATGAGAGCCCCACTTGGGGGCATAATGATTGTCACCCTTTTGATAGGGAGAGGGAAGGTAGCTTGACTGACTGATGCTGGTCAGTATGGTAAAGTCTCTTTTTTTTTTTTTTAAGTAACTGAGTCAACAAATTCAGTTCAAAACAGCATTTCGGACTCATTCATATTTAATGATGACAGAATGGCTAAGCATCTCTACCTACCCCTTTCCCCTTTCAAATCCCAATCATGATTGGGAGGAGTGGTATCCTTCCTTTTCCAACTCCAGATCTAATGGGGGAGAAGACTCCTCTCTCCACACCACCACTGCTTCTCTGAGTCCCTTTATTCCAAGTAGTTCCCTTATGGCACATTATCCAACTGAGCATTTTCCTTTCCACTTATTTATTCCCCCGTTCATCTGTTGCCATGAGGCCATTCCCAGATGTGTTTGTAAATCATCAGGACCACTCCTGGCAGTGCTCAGATACCATATAATCCTGGAAATCTAATTTGGTGCCTCATACATGCTAGATTCAAGTGGTCCTTCTTTTCATTTATTTTGATTCACTTGTCTCCCTGCTAGTCAATTATAGATACATCTACCCAAGTGGGGGCCTTTTCCATTTGCTCATCTTCTTCTCACACATCTCTAAAACTCCTAGAAGGTAGCCTACACCCCAGAAACAAGTGAGAGAAGCTCTGATGTCCTGGACCTGACTTTGGGCAGGCAAGAGCATGCCTAACATCTATTTCCTAACATCTCTGCACCCCTCTGAACCAAATAAGCAATGACTAGACCCAGGAAGGTCCCATACATGCACTCTCTATAAAGTCATTCATGAAGTTTCAAACAACTTCAAGGTTGTTTGACTGCAGCAGTTTCAGTCATCTTAGATAGCAGGAGAAGTAGTGGGGGTTTTGGGAGAACTAAAATGTGAAGTCACTCCTTGTTCTTGAGGTCTGGCCACTGGGGAGACTTCCAAATCCTGAGTTTGCTGGTTCTGATACCACAATGATATCATGATCATAGGACTATTAGACACTGTCCACACATCGTTTATCATCAATAGGCAAATTCAAACCAACTGAGGACACGGGAAGTCAATAGACAGAGAAGGAAGACTCAAGGAAGATGCAGTTCAAACATCCCTGAGTAAAAAGAACCAATCTCAGGACTCTTCTTCTGGGTCTTCTCCTGCTTCTCCCTAGACATATGGCCTCCTGACTGGCTGCTGCAGAGCCTTGCAGAGACCTGGTCACGGCTTGCTTGGAGCTGGTGGAACCCGTCATAAGGGCTGCTGAACAGGCTGCAGTGACATTACCAAGGCTATTAAAGATAAAACCACTAAACCGCCGCAGCTGGCTTCCCATCATCCACCCCACAGGCATCCAAAACAAAACCAACAAGAACGTGCCGGCAGAAAGCAGACACTGAGATGGATTAATCCCTGGGTGAACCCAGAGCTTTCAAAGCAAGCCCTGGGCACAGAGAATATCCGCCTCCTCCCAGGCACTGTGAGCAGTTGGGGTGAGGGTGATCCTCTGCTGCCCCCCACTCCATAAATGAAGTCTGACCATGTTCACGGGATGTTTCTGGGTGTTTTTTAACCTAGGGGTGTAGTGGGGGAATGATAACTCTGATCTGGTTCATGAGTCAGAGAGGAAGTTTCTGAAGTAGGGGTAAGGGCACTTGGGAGTCAGGGACTGAATCTCAGGGGCAGCCAGAGCTGACAGCTTCTATCTGCAAATAGCACCCCCATCTGCAATGATTGGCAGGCTCAACAAACTGACGCAGGCTCTGCAAACAGCACCGACATGTTAATAGCTCCAAACTAAACAGCAGCGGCTTGCTCTATACACAGAGATGAATGTAGTCATCAGGGGCTGGGCGAGTGAAGGCCACAGGATTCCTTCCTCAGGATTAAAGTCACAAACCTAATAACCACCTGCTGGTGCTCATAGGGAAAACAAGGGCTCTTATTACAGCTTTGCCTCTCAGACATCCATCCCCAATATCTCCCTGAAAGGGCAATCAGTTCTCAGTTCCTTCCCATAGTTTCAGAGCCTGAGGCTCCTCAAAGGAAATTCCTGGGCATCTGGCAGTGGCAGGAGTCCCAGCCATGCACAATTGGGGCAGGGGGTGCTGAATTCCTTGCAGGAGACCTGAGCAGGTGACATCATGGGGCATTGTACAGTGCTTCTGCCTGACAGTTGGCCTGAACATCCATTATTTATGGCAGCTGAGTGGCTGTGAACAAGCTGAGACTCAATTAAGATAACATGCCCACTCCCCACCCCCACAGACACACAGAAACGGTGGTTAATACTGAAAAGTGATTCTAGCCTACCTTCTATGCGGCATAGAGCTGGAGGCACTGAGATGAGGAGGCTGAGCTGTAGTATGGAAACAGGGGCCTACAACAGAGAGCTGGAAGCAGGGCAGATCCTAGCCCAGGAGCCATTGGCTATTCTGTCAGGTCACCCTAACCTTCCCCCATCAGTGCCTGCTCCTTATGCCCAAGAGGAGAGATTGCTGATTCCAAGTTCTCAGGTTGCCAACCAGACCTCCTCCCTTCCTTAAACTTGTCCACTGGACACTGTTGGTTTTCAAGCACACAGAAGTGAGGGGAGGCACCCTCTGGGCATTGGGGCTATTTATCCAGGGTTCCCCCTACTGTCCTGGATTCAGGGAACCAGAGGTACATGGACTAGGCAATGCAGCAGAGACAAGGCAGTGAGTAATGCAGCAGGCAGGGATCTTGGCCAGGATGCAGGAACTGTCTGGAAAGACATGCAGAGGTTTGATATAAAGCTAGTAATGGATGTGGACAACACAGGGGTGGTTGGAGAGTGAGGAGAGGGGAGGGAGAGAAAGGAAGAAGGGTTTGTTGTGGGATAAGCCTTTGAAAATAGGATGGCAAGGTAAAAGAAAAGAAAGGAGAGGAGGGCCCAGGTAGAGGGACAAAGAAAGGGTGAGGAAAGAAAGATGAAACATGAACTTGCTGTGCCCAGGGAGTTGTGCCAAGGGATGGGACAACTCTGATGGTATCTTCTGTGTCTGCTGGGGAGTCACAGCTGGGGTGTCAGTGCCCAGAGCAGCAGTGGCCAAAAGACTGACATGGGCCCACAACAGAGAGAGCAAAGATCCACAGGAAGTTTTGTAGCTTGTGTGACTTTCCTTGAAGTATTTTTCCACCTGCAGCTCACCTCTTGATATAGAGCTGCCCTGTCCTACTAGAGATACATGAAAGGCAAGGGAAGCTAGGGAAGCCTCTTTTCCAAGTAAGTTTGCTATCTAAAAGAGGAGCAGAGGGGCCCGGGAGATAGCATGTAGGTAAGACATTTGCTTTCATGCAAAAGGTCATCGGTTCGAATCCCGGTGCCCCATATGGTCCCCCGTGCCTGCCAGGAGCAATTTCTGAGCATGGAGCCAGGAGTAACCCCTGAGCACTGCCGGGTGTGACCCAAAAACCAAAAAAAAAAAAAAAAAAAAAAAAAAGAGCAGAGAGAGAGGAATAGACTCCAACCAGACTCTTGTTCCAGGACCACTGACTCCCTGCTGAGCAAGGAAATAGGGACTTAACATTAGGACCCCTAAGGACATGCTGAAGCCTCCAGAGGTGAGAGGTGCTCAATATGGCCTTATCAGCACTGATTGGTGCATAGTGGACCGCTCAGTTCACTTTCAGATCCAACTTCAGCAGCATGTGTCTTCTGGACTTCACAACTCGCCCTCAGGCAGCTCTCTAGCACCAAGCACTCCCAATTTCCTTTTATAGTTATAGCTTTCATTTAAAGGGATCCTTGAGCAGCGGGTAAGTTTGTGGGCCTAATCGGGCCTGATGCATCTCTAACCAGACAGTAGCGTGTGTCTGGATTTGTCGACCGACAGGTACAGCTGTCAGAGGCTCTCATCCATGAGACAGAATCACTCCTGAGGATTGAGAGATTCAGACAGCGTCCATCAGAGGCCGGCTGCACATCACAAACAGGAGCAAGAGGTTGCTGGTGGGGGTCCCCATTCACAGAAGACTAGCAGGTCCCACACTTCATAAACTGATATGAAACCATTAGCCCCCAAGTAGAATTCTCAGATGTTCCTTTTGGGTAATATTTCACTTCACCACCTCCCAAGTTCCTTCCCAGCCTCCAGTGGTGGAAGGATTCGTGACTTATTTGGGCAGAACTTCTGGGTTGAAAAGCCAACTCCACCATCTTCTCACTTGAGTGAGTGAGTGGATTCAGGCTGGTCTAATCCCTGTTTCAGGTCTCAGTTACTGGCCTTATACATGAACCTACAGCAAGTCAGTTTTAGCTGTCAGCTGGCTTCTCTTCTGTGCTTCCGCAGCATTTTGATCCTGTCTCTGTTAGGTAAAGACATGCTAAGAAATCCTGACTCTGCACTGGTGAGCTATGTATTGGGAAAATTACTCAACCTCTTCTCTGAACCCCAGTTAGTTCGCTTCTTTCTAATATGGAAATGGTGCATCAGAAACTGTCACTCAGCTATACAGCGTGTGCCGTGCCTGTGGAGGGCTCTGAATTTGAAGCTTAGCACTACAAAAATAAAATGAATATAATAAAATGGAATGGTAATAGTTCCTATGTGGTTGGGCTGTTAAGCAGTTAATATCTGCAACAGTCTCATATAGGCTGATGCTCTGGGAACATTCAGAACTTGTTTCTGGTTGCTCAGGTGGCAGAGGGACTATTCCAGCATCCACCCTCATGAGTTAGAAACTTCTTATGCTTCTCCTGCGTGGAAATTTCCCAGGGACGCAGATTGACTTCTGATCAGATATGTGTCCGAAGAGTCCATTTCAGATTCCAAACATATTTTCTCCCCTTTAACTTGCATTGCTTGCGCTGTTGTCTTGGTTGAGATGACAGTGCTGGGAGTTACACAGAGTAGTGTTGGTATCCATGGTAGGTGTTTAATTCTACCTCTGAGGCACATCTCTGCATTTACAAATTTAATTTTTTTTTTTTTTTTGGTTTTCTGGGCCACACCTGGTGATGCTCAGGGGTTACTCCTGGCTATGCGCTCAGAAGTCGCTCCTGGCTTGGGGGACCATATGGGAAACCGGGGGATCAAACAGCGGTCCGTTCTGGGCTAGTGCAGGCAAGGCAGGCACCTTACCTTCAGCGCCACCACCCGGCCCCCCAAATTTAATTTTTTAATCAACATAATATTCTCTCTTTCTCTCCCTTCCTCAGTCTTTTCCCCTTGCACTCTTTTCTCTGTCTGTCCCTCTCTCACACATGAACAAGTGAGGCCCACATGTAACTGAGCACAGCTTTGAAGAGACATCGAGAAAAAACTGCACTCAGGAGATGTGGTGGAAAAATGAAGCTAGAAGAAAATGTAAGATTGGGAGGTTCTGCTAAAGCAGAGGGAATCATAGGCTAGAAACTGCCCCCTACCGCCCACCCAGCTTCTCCTAATAAACCATTTCCTACCTGAGCACCTCCTCTTCTGACAACTTACCCTTCCTCCACCTCCAACCACTATCCATTGTGCAATGAGATCCTGTGTGCCTTTGGGCTCAGACTGGCTGAGGAAGGTGGTTCAAGACAAGCTTGGGAAAGGAGGTTCAGAGAGACATCTCTCTGTCAGACAAAAGCTTAAGATACAGAATGTAAAAATTAGACTCTTCTGAATCTGGGACTCCAAGTCTGGCCACTTGTTATTCTTCCTACGCCCCTTTAACTAAACCTTCCCAGAGCTATGGCAGTCTCAGCCATCACAGTGACCTTGAGGTTGTCCATCCAGCTTAATCCCCATCAGCGTTAGAGAAAAGGCCTCCACTGTCACTGGAGATATTTATAACCTGTCTGCCAGTCTTGGTACCTGGAAGCCGCCTGGAAACTAGGCCAGAGAAGCCACTGAGGAAGCATGCTCTGCCTACTGCCCTCATCCCTGAGGGCTCCCAAGGAGCAGAACAGGGGAAACAGAGCCCCTCTGACACAGCTGGAAATATTCCCTTGGTCCCTGAATGAATGAGGCGTTCAGAAAGGACTTCTCATGCTCCATAATAAGCCTGTCTCTAGGATGCATCTGCTGCCCACTTAGACGGAGTAGTCTCTTAGTGCATGTGCCAACTGTAGGCAAGTCCCTATGCTTCTGTTCCCTCTTTATATTGAAAAACATGAGAGGGGCTTGGAGATAGTTCAACAGTCATAGTGCATTCCTAGCATTAACCCAATCCAGGTTTGACTCTCAGTAACTCACAGTCCCCTGGCATCACCTGGTGCATCCCTAGAGGCACTTGTATAAAACTGGGTGTGGATTTAGAGGGTGGCCTAAGGATCCCAACACCACAGGGCACAAGTAGCATCATATTCTCAGGCTCTTGTGTTGAAATGACAGCCTGATTGGCCAAAAAGACCAGTGGGGCCCCATCCCTCCTGAATATTGATTGAGATATTTCTCCCTGCAAAAAGCACAAGAGCTATCAGTATCTAAGGCAAGTCCACACATGCTACACCAGCAAAACTGACCTCTGTCTCATTTCCCCGCCCTCTCCATGTGGTGAGATGGTGTGTTCTCATTATATACTAGTTCGGATATGAAAGATTAGTGGTACAAAGCTGAGTTTCAGAGTCAAGACTCAAATACTAATTCAGACATTTACTCACTGAAGTAATAATGTCCACTACTCAACCTTTAGTTTCTTTCTCTGTTAAATGGCAGTAATAAATAGTCCTTGCTCATGGAGTTTTGAGGATTGAATGAATTAAAAATAAGAATGGTTCCAGCACATGATAATATTCTGTTTTCTCTGAGGATGATGATGATGATAATGATGATGATGAAGATGGCCCTGCTGTTAATTATGACCTGCCCCAGGCCCCATGTACTGTGCATATGCTCTGTAAGAAGAAGTTATTATCTGTGAAACAATCCCATATTTCCATTCATGATAGCAAAATGTGGGTTTTAGTTTCCCAAACCTAGTTGTTTTCTGAATTTTTCAGAAACCATCTGCTAGATTTCTCGAACAGATATCCAGAGTAACACCCACATCACAACCCCTCAGTGAATGAGCCATGTCAAAAAGGTCAGGAAAGGATAGGACAATTTGTTTCCTCTCCCTAAAGGGGTAAGCTGGTTTGTGGATCCCACGATCCAGGCCCTAGGACCCATTTTGGGAACAGGAGAGGTCCAGATGCTGCCAAAGCGCTGAAATCTGTTTCTGAGGTGGGAAGGAGCTCTGAATGTCATTTGTGTCTCTTGAAGTTTTCCCAGAACAATTGGATGGATGTTGCACTCATGATCTCACCCTCAACTCTGTGCTCATCAGATGATCCTGCTAACATTTCTTTCTCCCCTCTATTTTATCCTTTTGACTTATTGTCCCCTCTGCATGGTGCTCAGCCATTTCTCGCCTCCAGTTCAGCTTTCCCATCCAAATGGATAAATCTGTAAATCTATGTGGTCCCTACAAAGTCATGGGCCTGATTCCTAGCTCATGCATGAGCACATATAAGTCCATCCTCTTCTAGAAAAGTAGAAGGGCTGGAAGACAGGACTTCTGATCCAGACAGGACTTGTGATCTGAATGCTCACAGACAGTTTCTGGGGCATCCCGTGGGTGTCTGTGGTGGTGAGAACCTAGCTTTCTGTCAGGATTTCCTCTCCTCTCCTCCTCCCAGAGAAGAAGTGGGTTCTTAACACTCCCTGTGCACATGAGCCCTAGCACCTCCTACATCCCTCTTTCCCCTCCCCTGCACCCAGGCTGTGGCAGCCACCACCATGACTCAAGTCCCAGCCACCATCCTCTCTGGGCCTCCAGATTGCTACCCAGTGCCCCAACGTGTTATGCAGTGCAGATGGCAATTAACTGCATGATATGAAAATATCTCGACTCTAATTATTTCTCAGATGAAACCAGGGACCGTTAATAAATAATGAAGGAGAGCCTCTTTCTAGAGACTTCCTGTACCAGCTTGTAAAGGTGTGGGGAGTGGGGAGACTCTTCCCTACAGAGTTCAAAAGGTGGGTGGTAAGACCAGTGGTTATATGACTGTGGCTTTCCTAGACAATCTCACTTCACTCTTGTGAGTATTGAACCATATATGGGCAGGTCCACAGTCCTGATCCCCAGAAAAGCAGAAAGCAAACAGTGGTGATTCCCTGAATATTCTCTGATGAATAATTACTTGTAAAATGCAATCTTGTGAATTGCTTTCTGGAGAATTTCAGTCACTTCCTTCTCCTCTCCCACATCTGCCTCTCCTCCCCGACTCCACTTTAGATGAAAAAGAGATTTTCCATTTTCCCTAAATGAATAAGTGCCCCTGTGCCCCCATGGAGACGTGTCTTCCCTTAGGGAGCAGCCATGAGATGCCAAGAAGGACAACCAACACTCTCATATAGCAATCTGAGCCCTGCAGGGCCTGCCCTTTGCTTGAACAGTGTCTTTTCCAGAAACATATCACAACAAAGCCTGGGAGAGAAAGGAAACATTTTTATTCATGGATCCTTTTATGTGCCTGAGTGAATGTAAATGCACTTGCGTACCCAGGCATTCTTGAAGAGAACCAAACCAGGAGCTTTGGTTTTTTTTGAAAGCTTATATATGATCATTGGTTTCTATGGGGGTGGGGGAGTAAAGGGAAATGTGTGCATCATAAAAGAATTTGCAATGGTGCTTTTTTTTCTTAGCCAGCAAGCAAAATACATTGAATATAGGCTTTGATTTACAAAAATTCAGTGCATTGTGGAGTCATGGGTGTGTCTATAAAATATGTAAGACTTGTCAGTGCCTTCATCATTGACTTAGGGAAAGGGGCAGGCTTTTCAGATGAAAGAATTGGTTGTCTTGCATGCCTTGGAGATTTGGTCCCCGGATGGAGCTTGAGCCCAGACCAAATATCAGGCCTTTCTTCACTTAAACCAGAAAAGAGAAAAGTACAGGCGCTATTTTGACTATCTGTAAACCCAAGGCTGAATGGGCTTGCCATCTTCAGATGCTCTCCTCCTATCCCCCAAAGATCTGACCTCCCATGAATGCTTTGAGGATAGTA
The DNA here is from genome assembly GCA_004027635.1 of Crocidura indochinensis. Taxonomy (NCBI): domain Eukaryota; kingdom Metazoa; phylum Chordata; class Mammalia; order Eulipotyphla; family Soricidae; genus Crocidura; species Crocidura indochinensis. Next base: position 9,634 of record PVKC010020089.1, read on the forward strand.
GCTAGAAAACATCTCACTAACCATTTCCACCAACACCATCAGAAGACTGATTATGAGAATGAGGCTTGGTCTATCCCAGCCCAGTTCTTCCTGACCATGAGACTCTAGTGCCAATCTTCTAGGTCACACCCAAGCTAAATCTTGACAGGGAGGCTCTGGAAAGTTGGCCTTGCTGTCCAGGTTCTCCCACACTGTGTCACCTTTAGATCTACCCGTTCTATTTTCATCCACTTCCATTACCTTGTCAGTGTGCTCCAAATTCATAAATACTGTGCTAATACTCAATCAGGGCTCTGTTTTCTGTTACTTCTCCCTGAAAGCCCCTTAGAGGCTCAAGCAGAGGGCTATACATGAGGAGCCCACACAACCCCTCACCCATTCTGTCCCCACTAGACATCCATCAGCTTTACTGCATTTGTGCACTTCCTGAAATGACTCACCTCTTGCTTTACTATTTCTATCACTAAAATCTAACTTCAGTATTGCCTTATACATCCTATGGTTTGCCTATCCCTAGGTTATGTAGGCCCTGGCATGTAGGCTCAACAAAGACATCATAGCCAGTTCACACACTGTTCACACCTCATCACATGAACACACACACCACAAACATATACCCTTTTACATTAACCCCAATGCACACATATATACTACACACTTCCTCAGAAAGCACACACATACATACCAAAGGTGCCTGTAAGTATAGCACAAATATATATATATATATATATCACACATATATAAACCACACATATCTATTACTTACACATTCTCATTACTGACACAGTATTTGCATGTATACGTACAAGTCACACATTGTGTCACATGCATGCATACAACATAATGCACACATCATATAGAAACATCACAGGCATACGCAGCATGTACATATGCAGGGTACACATATACCATACAGAGCACACAATACTACATAGACATATAGACTCCTCAGACACATGCACATAGACTTTAGGAACTTATTTCATACATACCCCTAGGTCTGTCACATAGTGGATGCTGAACAAAGATATATTAATGAGCACTTGCTTCAAACCTTATCATGGTCACACACATCTAATACATAATATACAAACCACAGTTATGCATGCATATCATCACACTTGTATATTACACAGCATAAAGCACATACTGTCAAACACACACATCTGGCCTGGAAGCAGCATGCACATAAATGCATTCACACCAAGCCCAAGCAGCCGTGTGTCTGTGACATAGTTCCACACAGAGCAGTACCAGAGAAAAGTGGTGAGCCCAGCTTGACATAGAGGGGATTCAGAAAGCTAATGCTAAGAAACAGGATGCCTCTGCAGATGAATCCACAATTTCCTGAGCTACAATAAAGTAAAAGAGAAAATAGAACCTCTGAGTAGCCCTAGCATCTCTGGCATCGGCCCAGAAGTTTTGTGTAGGTTGTCTGGAGAAATTAAGTTGTGATGCAAACGTGTGAGGAATGGGCCCCTCCCTCCTTCCAGAGGCCTGGAGACCAGAGAGGCTGGAGCACTGAGTCATTTTAGTTACTGAGTTGAGCTGGTTCAGTAGAGCCAGGCCGGCTATGCTGTGCTGAGCAGGCAGGTCTGTGATGTCAGACTCACTTCCTTACCACTTCCAGCCCACAACTCATCCTGGGAAGAAATGTCTCTTTGCTCACATGGAGATAGAGAAAGGCAGCTACAGAGGCCTAAGCTGATAACCCAGAGCTTTAACAGCATGTAGTGATTGGTGAACAAAGCACAGCCAAAGTTCTGAAGATATGGCCTTGTGCTATGACATTGTGCATTGCCAACTCATGCATCTCAAGTCATGTGTGCGCATGTTTGTGCATATATGCATGTGTGAAGGATGATGGGATTTGAATAAGGAGGTACAGAATATATTATCTCTGTCCCTTTACCCACTGCATGATTATAGGCCAAAAGGTATAGTATGATGTTTTATCAGAGGACATAGGGCTGAAGCAAGGAGACCAACAGATATAGAAGACCTTCTAGAATAAACACTGATAGCATAGGAAAGGACTATGGTTTACTGTCTTGAGAGATTGCTAAAGTCCTTGAAGAGCTTCCCAGTATGGTATGCTGAATATAAAGCTCTGAAGAGCAGAAGCTGTGGAATACAGGAGCCAAGTGCAGTAAGAATACCTCTGAAATGTTCTTCTAGAAGTGACAGCAAGCTCAATGCCTGTCTGCCTCTGATTCTTCCAGCCTGAGGAGATCCTGCTGCCTATCACTGCCCTTTATCCAGGAATCCTTGGCCTGAAGAAGGAAGGTAGCTGAAAATTTTCTTTATTAGATCATCTTTCATAATACTTCTTCCCTGCTCATCCCCAGAGTCATCTACAAAACAGTACATGTGGGATTGGAGTGATAGCATAGTGGATAAGGGGTTTGCCTTGCATGCAGTTGACCCAGGACAGACCCTGGGTTTGATTCTTGGCATCCCATATAGTTCACCAAGTCTGCCAGGAGCAATTTTTGAGCACAGAGCCAGGAGTAACCCCTTAGCACTTCTTGGGTGTGTAACCCCAATCAAAAGACAAGATGCCTGATTCAGTTACTTGAAGGGAGGGATGAGAAAGGCAGAAGAGACCTCAGACCATGCATTGATCACAGCAAAGAAAAGCAAAGAAGATGTGTGATAGTTGCCTTGGGTATATCTTTGCTTTCCCCTGTATCTGGGCATATCACCTGGCACCTCCCATGAGGTGGAAGGTTTGTGGAGTAGAGAATTGGGTTGGGGATGGGTGATCAGTAGAGCGAGGCCACATCCAGCAGGGCTAAGGTCTAACTCCTGGCTCTATACTCAAAGGTCACTCCAGAAAGTGCTCTGAGGACTATATGCAGATCCAGGGATTGAACCTAGGTCTGCTATATTCAGGATATTTTACTCTTGTACAATTTCTCCAGTCTTCCTCTTTGTTTTAGTTCCTACCAGAACTCAGAGTTACCAAGCCATTCCTCTGTCCTCCCCCCCCAAATTTACTTCCTTAGTAGGTTAGGGCTCCATTGAATGACGGCCACTGTATTTTTCCCCTTTACTCTTATTATTTCACCCAGAATGAAGCTAGCTGTCTAGGAACTTACCTCAGAGAACAGCCATCTTTGTCTCTCCCTCTCTGATGGCCCTATCTTGGGGCTGGAGATGGGCTATTTGCAGAGGCTGCCTTCAAAGCTACTTCTATTCTACCTTCACATCTAGAACTGCTTCTTTCTGCAAGATGAATGTTCTCTCCCTTCCAAGCTAAGGGGTAAATATCTCCTGACTCCTGGAAAGGATCCTAGGAATCTAAAGATAAGCTTATGCTTGGTAGAGCAGCCTTGTCAGTCAGTCCAGAGTCCATGCATACCTATGCCCCTTTTTGCCTCTCCCAGGTCTAAGTCACCTATGGGTTTTGCAGACATGTTCTTTCTTAGTTCATTACTTCCCAGTTCCTCTTCTTATATTTCTTCCAATGGTGGTAGGTATGAAGTGTAAGGTGGTATGGCTAGAACTGCAGGCCAGGGCCTCTGATTCCTAGTCCCAGCTCTGCCATTCAAGCTCTGGGTGTCCAAGAAAAAAATAACTGGATTTAGGGGATGGAGAGATAGCATGGAGGTAAGGCATTTGCCTTGCATGCAGTAGGATAGTGGTTCGAATCCTAGCATTCCATATGATCCACCGAGCCTGCTGGGAGCGATTTCTGAGCGTAGAGCCAGGAGTAACCCCTGAATGCTGCAGGGCGTGACCCAAAAATAAAAAAAAAAAAGGATTTGGATTTTCACTCTTTTAGGACCAACAAATGTCCATATGATCAGTGCTTTAAACCATGTCCTGCATATTGCTGGACAGGATGCATTTTGGCTGAGACAAAGACAGGAGCAAGGTCACCATGTGTCACTATCTCTGTGTCTCTCTTTGCAACTGTCCTCCCAAATGTAGTCTGTAAGTTTTGTTCGCACAGGTACCAAAGCCCAGAACTAACAGGTGCTAAGTTAACAGACAAGCACCCTACTCTCCACAAAATGTGAAAATGCTATTCTTTTCGGTCCTGAGAATTCACCCCTCCATCCATCCTATGGTGGTCTTTGAGTTGCAGAATTCTTGAGAAGGAATTGCTTCAAGAATTCAGAACCCTTCCACTTTCCAACCACCCACAAAGTGGTAGGTCCCAACTTAATTGAGGAGAGAGAACTGGGATATACAGAGAAAAAAGTCCAACTCTTCCTTACTTCCTGGGGCCTCAAGTTTCCTTGGAAGAAAGGCTAGGAAGACAGTTGGAATCCTATTTGCTGTGTGGGGGGAAGGGAGGCTTCCACCAGGCTCCTCTCCTCTTTCCTTTCTCATCACCTGGAGTACAGATGGTTGGTATGTAAATCAGGAAATCGATAGGTATGTAAAGCAGAGAGAAGCCGCTTCTAGTCTCTGAATGGATTTTGAGGTTCTCAGTCTGAATGAGCAGGATGATATCTGTATTCCTTGGCACACATATTGCTGAGAGAATTCTAATGCCAGTTAAGGGAAACTAGTCTAGATGGCCTCTGTGGTACTTCCTGTGCCAGTCCAGTGATTCTAGAACCCCTTATAGCCAGTATTATCATTAATATGATGTAATTGATTACAATGTGCCCGGTGATGCAGATAATTAATATAATGGAACCTATTAGCACTTCCACTTCTCTGGTTCTGTGTGTTGTGTTATGTATTTAATTACTCAGTACTTATCAGTTTATAAATGCACAGCCCCTGAGCTAGAGTTTTCTGCATTCCTTTTTTTGCCAATGAAGGAATGGAAGCCCCCAAACCTAAAGCCCGTGTTCTTCATTGACAAACAGAAGTCTCTTTGTCGGCAATAAGTGGGGAGGTGGATGCCAAAGGACCCTCCTATTCTTTCTGGCTTTCTGCCCTTTTGCCTACTTTGTTTGCTTTCCCCTCAAACTCTAAATTTTGTGTCTGACACCTCACTGCTCTTCTTATTCAAAAACTTCAGTCAAATCTTAATGAGTTCCTAGCTAGACTTAAGCAGATCTCCTTTCAGAAACAGATTGGCTTTGTCTATGAAGCAAGAAGACTTGAGCCCTGGAAGAGCTCCACCAAGTCTCACAACTGTGAGTGCCACTGAAGCTGGGCTTCCCACAAGGGTGCTCTAAAAATTATGACGAGGACATATGACTTTGTCAACCAGAGACAAGTTCCTCAGAGAGGCTTGAAAAGACCATAAGATATGGGGTCAATCACTTCTGAGGACATGGAAACATAACAGTCAATTGGCTTCATTCCCCAAGCCAATCAAGTTTTTATGTTTATTCTCTTTCATATTGCTTCTAGGAAATGCTTCAGGGCCTCAGTATTATGATGTAGGACTTTAGGAGTTAAAGAATTTTCTGGATTCCATATTAATTCTGCGTAAGTGCTTTTATGAAAGACATACTCAGGCTGTCACTTACCAGAACTTTGACATTCAATTTGGAGCTTTGTTTAACTTCTCCATGACTCAGTTTGTTCAAAAGAAAAATGGATATCTAGAGCATAGGGAGGATTAATTGGCATGCCATAAGTAAAGTGTCATTAAACACAAGTTTCTCCTTTCCCTACTTACAAAAAATTTTCTGCGAGTCTAATAAAGAAGACTGCTTCCTTCTCATTAAATAGTCAGAGATCAGTTTAACAAGTATTCTATATGTCAACTTTTCACACCATGGGTGCAATGGTTTGATCCATTCAGTGTCCATAGGTTCATAAGGTGAAATTTCAGAGCTCTATCTTTAACCATCTAAGTCCCAGCACTATCCCAAAGAGGTTAAAGCTGGCTATGAGACAAGGACAATTTTTAGAAGGCTGTTGATTTATTACCACCTCTTTAGAACTTCAGTTTTGTTGGGAAGGCTTAGCTCATATAAGGAAACCAAGATCTGAATGTGGTGTTGGTAGACAGAGTTCAGATACAGGTTATTTATGAAGCCAGATATCTTGTATCAGATGTAGCAACTCTTAAGTCCCCAAAGAATATCACACACACACACCCACCCACACACCCACCCACCCACACACACACACACACACACACAAATACACACCATCATAATGGCCAATGAACACTGCCAGTATTAGTAAGTCACTGCATTGCACATGGCAGATCTGTTTTTGATTCCTTGTATGTTCCTCCAAGCACTACCAAAAGTGACCCTTACGCACAGAGCCAGAAAAAAGCAGGTATGGCTCTTATATATTATTTAAGTGACAGGTAAAAATAATAGGTATTATGAGTGCTTAAAATGTCCAAGGATAGGCTATGGGCTCAAAAAGCATTAAAAAATGTATCCAAGGCAGGCATTCTTCCTCAGAGTTCTTGCTTTTCTGATTTTTTTTTGGTTGACAATTGTATCTGTTGACCTTATCTCACCTATCATAGACCCTCTGATGACTGAAACAAAGTAAGAAATAAAATGAAAAGAAAACTCAGAAAGACATCCTGCACCCCAGACCCTATTTTATTGCTCAAACCAGAACCAAAGATTTTCTTTGTGAAAGTGCACATATTTATGTTTCAGATTCTGCCGAGATTTGCTCAGGAGATACTGAGGAAAACATTTGCTTAAGCCATCACCAGGTGGGTTGTACTTGAAAACCACTGTTCCTCCAATTCACTTGCTAATATTTACTCTTCAGATATTTCAAACCACCATATCAAGCTCTCTGTGGAGGTCTTCCATTCAGTGAGAGAGAGAGGCTGTCTTGAATTACTTCATCTTGTTTTAAACCAGGATGCCATAGATTTTGTTTTTGTTTTGTTTTGTTTTGTTTTGCAGTGCTGGAAAGTCAAATCCAAGGCCTCATACAGGCAAGATAAGTGCTCTGTCACTGAGCTATCTCCCTGGCCACAGAATACCATAGATTTTAAAGACCCATTAAGTTAAAAACCTTCTGTCCTTTTCCTTTCACAAAGAGTAGGAAGACAAGTCCTGGCTGATTGTTACATTGTCCCGCATCCTCATAAGAACACAATCACACCTATTCATTTATTCATTCTTTAACAAATGTTTTTTGAGCACCAATCTGTGTTCAGGCCCTTCTGGAGTGCATAGATGTAAAAAAAAAAAAAGAAAAAAGAAACAGACAAACTCACTGTCAGACAAGGCAGCCAGAATATAAACAAATAATTAAATATATCATATGTAGGCAATAATCACTATTGTGAACAATGAAGAAAGGTAAAAAAAATATCTTTTTAATAGAGTGAATAGGCAGTACCTCTGAATAAGTGATGGAACATGAGGAGAAAGTAGAAAAAGTGAGCTCTCTAAATGCATGAGACAGAAGCAAGATAGGATAAAAAAATAAACATAACTGACAAGGCCTTTAGGAGCATGGAGTATATGCTTGGCACTGAGAACCAACTGATTGTCCCAGTGGACAAGAGCATGGTCAAGGAAGCCTGCTATTATTGATATGAGGCTAAAGGCAAGGGAGGGAGGGACATTGATCACACCTAACAATGTTGGCCACTGTTAAGACTTTGAAGAATCAGTGAGGTGTTTGACATGCAAGATTGATTCCTAATGAAATAGATCAACCTGACCACTGTTTGGAAAATAGACTGAGATAAAGAAAAGAGATCCAAGGCACCATGGCACCACTAAAAAGCTGTTGTTCAGAGCAGAAGAAACTGTGTATTAGGCCACAGTAAGGAAGATGGAGACAATGAGAAATTGTTGGGCTCTGGATATATCAGCAAGATAGTGTGGCCACGAGCTATTTACAAAGGGATTTGGAGTTAAGAGAAATATATGAGTGTTTGGGGGATGGGCAGGCAGTCACCTTATTGGTCCACAAATCTCCCACCCAACATCCCTGTCGTCATGATAAACTCCTGAAAGAGAAGATTCACTGCCTCACACAATCATAACTTGTTCTTTAAAGTTGATTTTGTTTTTCAGAAGTGGATATATTCCATTCTTTGGAGCTGACATTCTAGTTATTCAATCCCCCAATGAATATTTATACTATTTTCTTCCCTTCCCCACTCCTTAAAGACAAGCAATGGGGCAAATAATTACATTGATTTTTAAATTAAACTGTTTTGTCACTCCTATAAAATCACATGAGCTTGTAAGAATTTCCATGAATCTTTACCCTTAACTCACCAATGGTTGTTTATGGAATAATTGTAGTACAGTAACAAAACCACTTCTATATGATCCAGCAATTCTACTTTTTTTGGCACCTACCACAATGGCCCACTAATTCTATGCTTAAAAGACATTTACACTCCTGTGTCCCACAGTCACTAAGACTTCAGATGCCCTCTCTATGCCTGGATCTTCCCACTACCCAGCCAGAGAGATAAGCAGCACATGAGGTCAATTTTAAATCTAATCGGATCCACTGACTGACCTGAAACCTGCCCTATTTGCCCCAGCCAGAGGAGACAATTCCATTTTCCAGTGGCCTGATACGCAGAATCACACAGACTTTTTATTGGTCCTCCAGCTTCTGTATTCCACTCATCCCACACTCTCCAAGGGCTGGTGGGAAACTACAGGACTTATTTAAATAAGAATATCCTAGGATATTCCAATAAAAGCTTTAGTAAACTAAACAGGATGAATTAAATCTACACTGGCATGTCCCACTGAAATACCATTACACCGTAATGGAAATAGTTGAATAGAAGAGGCATAAACATTAGCCTGTTAGTGAAAAGATTAGTACTCAGATAATGGGGCATATAAAGCACCCACAAATTCTAAGAACAATGGGAAAACAGAATACAAGCAAGCACCAATAATAATGTGTTTACAAAAGAGAATATGAACAGGGCTAGAGAAATAGTGCAACAGATAGGATGCTTGCCTTGCACATTGCTCACCTGAGTTCAATTTCAGGTATCCCATATGGTCCTAGAATCCTTGCTAGAGTGATCACTGAGTTAAGAGTCAGGAGTAAGTCCTGAACACCACATGGTGTGACCCCAAAACAAAATAAGAATAGAGTACTAAAAGAATGGAAGATACTTAATGATTAACAGCACAGTGAATAATCTCCAAATCATAGGAATGTGAGAAGAGGAAAGAGAAAGGGGAAGAACATCATGCTGGATAGCTCAGCACTTCCTCATCAATGAAAGGAGGCTTTACACGAACTCAAGAGGA
>PVKC010020090.1:0-18777 GCA_004027635.1 Crocidura indochinensis
CAAATTATCTGGATGTCTCATAAACTTACAAGTTTAACATATGTGAAATGAAACTTTCCACCTCTTAGCTCTTCATCCGGTCCTTCTGCAAAAATGATTTTACCATGCATCAATCTACACATTTTCAGCCACTTGGGAGTCATCTGTGCTTTTTTCTCTCACTCACTATGTCCTCAGATTCAGTTACCATGTTCTCTTTATTTTCTCCTTCACACATATGGAATAAGTATTAAATCCATTTGATTCCTTCCACAGTCCCTGCGAGTTTCTGGTTCAAGCCAGCATCATCTCTTGCCTCACTGATAACTGTAGCCTCTTGTCTTCTTGCATCTGTATTCGCTTCTCTCCAGTCTATTTTCTATAAAGCAGCCAGAGTGATCTTTTAAAAAATAGTAATCTGATTGAGCCAATATATCCTGTTTCACTTCTCTGGGGTTCAAAATGAGGTTACATTCCTCTTAATGTTCAAATCAGATGACTTGGTGCCTTCCACTTGTCTCCTGCATGTGATAACTTCGGATTCCAAAGGTTCAAATTGTCTTAATAATAGGGGCTGAAAACCTGCTTATCATCCTTTTTGACTGCTGTCACCATCAGTGGTCCTCTGTCCTCAGGTAATCTTTATTCATTGCTGTATGCTATGGTGGGACCAGGCACCAATGTTCACAAAGTGACCCATGGTAATCCAATCTTTATTCAGTAAAAGAAAATGTTTTCATGTCCTGGGTACACAGTGTTTCAGTTCTGAAAGCAGGGGAAAAAATTTGTCCCGGGTTTTAGGTATTTCACTATGATAGCTCATTCATTGCCTTGCTTGTCCTGAGACTTAAATTCTTCCTTTCAACACAGCATTTTTTGTTCATAGACACAGATAACGAGTGCCAGAATATGCTTCTATTTGCACAAGGCACTGCCCTAATACCCTTGTAAATCTGTGCATGCAAATTGGTTTGTTTCTATCCAAGTCTATCCCTTCTGTGCTAAGAGGTAAAAAACAAAGGGTGTCTGGGGCCGGAGAGATAGCATGGAAGTAAAACGCTTGCCTTGCATGCAGAAGGATGACAGTGGTTCAAATCCCAGCATCCCATATGGTCCCCTGTGCCTGCCAGGAGTGATTTCTGAGCATAGAGCCAGGAGTAACCCCTGAGCACTGCCGGGTGTGACCCAAAAACAAAAACAAAAACAAAGGGTGTCACTGGAAACCGTAATCTGGACCCTGTGCAAAACAAGATGTCCATGAAGCCTAAGAAGTTTGAGTGTAGTCTACTTCTTTCATAAAACGTTTTTTGTTGTTGTTGTTTTTTAATTTTGGATTAACCTGGCAATGCTGAGGGGTTTACTCCTGGCTCTATGTTCAGGAATTATTCCTACAGGCGATGTGCGGGGACCATATGGGATGCTGGTGATCAAACCTGAACCTGCATGCAAGTCACATGCAAGGCAAAAGTGATACTAACCGTCCTACTGTACCAGCCTGAATGATATTCATTCATTTTTAATCAATAGGTCTCTTGCACTCTCTAGTTCCTTTTTCTGATGAGGCCGACCACTAAGCTAAAAATGCCAACACAGGAGATTATTAGAATCTAACTTCTCTCACAAACTAGAAACCAAATTTTAGGTGCATCTTTAGAATTCAGCCCTAAGGCTTTTTTTTTTGTTGTTGTTCAGCCTTTACCTGTTTTTGTTTGCTTTGCTTTAAAAAAAAAGGGGGGGGGGTTTTAACATTTTGAATCAATTTCTTCAGGTCACCAGGGCTCAAGTTCCAATCTAACCTCCATATTGCATATATTGATATTCCCTAAGCTAAACCTGATCCTGTTGAAGGTAAATTTAAGTCTCTGTAATTAATCCCCATTGTTCTAGCCCCTTTCCCTTCACTAGTGATAATGCTTAGGTCTATTGCTGACTCACAAGTCTTTCCCGGTGGTGCTCCAGGCTCACAAAGAGGAGGTATTACACCTGGGGCTCTTGCATAAAAAGGTGCCCCAGCATCTTGCTTTATTGCTCCAAGCCCCCTAAAATATTTGTTTTTATTTTTGTCTTGGGGCTACTTCCAGCTGTGCTGGGCCCTACTCTTGGCTCTGAGTTTAGGGATCACTCCTAAATAGCTAGGGGATGGACCTGTGTGGACCTTGTGCAAAGTAGGCCCTACCCACAGTACTTTTTCTAGTTCCACTGCAATATTATTCCCAAGAACCTTAGTAACAAGATATTTCATGGCATTGACTGACAATGTTCACCAGAGGTATGACAAATTCAATTATAGAGTTAAAAATAACTTTAACATATCATTGTGCTTTCTCTGCTTTCTAGTAAAAAACATCTAAGCCAATTAAAGCAGAGAAAAGCAAATCTTTAAGACACCAAGTGATGCAAATCAAGGCCACATCTCATGGACCTACATTCAGTAGGATGGCTGTTAATGGGTGGGGCTGGAGAGATACCATGGAGTTAGGACATTTGCCTTGCATGCAGAAGCACGGTGGTTAGAATCCCAGCATCCCACATGGTCTCCAGAGCCTGCCAGGAACGATTTCTGAGCATAGAGCCAGGAGTAACCCCTGAGCACTGCCGGATGTGACCCAAAAACCAAAATAATAATAATAATACAGATGTGTAAAAGTAATAACAATTACAGTTGAGAATGTGGTGGCCTTGGGGGACACTCCTGGTGGTGCACAAGAAATAATATGGTGCCAGAGACTAAGCCTGAGCTCAGCCATGTCTTTTGAGGTATATCTGTATTTTGGAAAGGGTGTCATTCCTCGGCTTTGCTCAGGGTTTATTCTTGGCTCTGTATTCTGGCAGGATCCAGGGACCATATGGGATATGGTAATCAAGCCCAGTCAGGTCAGCTGCATGCAAGTCAAGCATTCTACCCCCTTCCCACACACCCATACTACCTTTTTGGTCACTGAAGATTATTCTTGGTGGGACTCAGGGGACAATGTGGGGTGCTGAAGATTAAAATTGGAAACCAGATCCTTCTGATGGAGGGCACACCCTGTGGTACCCAGGGGTTATTCCTGATTCTGCATCTGGGCTCATACCCTGATCAGTCACATGCAAGGCATTGCACTGTAACTCCATTCCAAGAACCCAAGTCTTAGGCACATAAGACATGTCCTCACCGAATCCTATTCCCAACTCTACTTTGGAAACAGTTTCATAGTGACTCAAAAACTTAAATATAGGGCTAGACTAATGTGGGGGGTTAGATGTTCTCTTGCATGAAGCCTATCCTGGCTCAATTCTGGGTATTGTATATGGTCCCTTGATCACCACCAGGTATCATCTCTGAACACAGGGCCAGGAGTAAGCCTTGGGGACCACTAAATGTGACCCCAAAATATGAAAAAATACCAAAAACTTGAACAGCAAAGGTTCTCAAACTTGTCTGACCTAGCACCCCTTTTCAGAAAAAAAAAATAGAGGTAACTGGACCAAAGCAGTAAGGTTTTTGACTTGTATACAATCAACCCAGGTTTGATTGATTCCCTGGTGGTCCCCCAAACACTGCCAGTAGAGATTCCTGAGTGCAGAGCCAGGAGTAAGCCCTGACACAATTTGCAAACTAGAGGCAAAAGAGATAATACAGGAAGTAAGGCTTGTCCTGCATGCAGCCAAACCTGGATCCGTCACTGGCACCACATATGATCTTCAAAGCACTGCTCAGGGTCACTCCTTCGCACAGAGATAGGAATAGATCCTGAGTACCACTGGGTGTGTTTTCAACTCCTCCTCCTACAAATTACTCATTGACCCTCTAGAAATCTAAATTTAAGATTTAAATAAACAAAAAGTCCTGCTACCACCAATTACACCCAAAGCTACTGAGGCCCCTGGTAGGAGCAATATCACCCACTTAGAGAAATACTGATAGACTTATACTATAATCTGAAAATTATACTGTTGATGCATAATTAAGAAAATTGAAAACATGTACAAGTTTTCAGTTGAAGGAAAGTGAAGCATCTATGTTGACAGTCCTATGATTCATAGGAACCAAGAATGGAAACAACTCAAATGTCATCTGCTGGTGAGTGGATAAACAAATGATGATAGACTGATAAAGTCTGATTACAATGCAGTCATAAAAAGGCATTGCATGTATATTACAAATTCGGTGAATCTGAGCTGGAGAGATAATGCAGTGGATAGAAAACTTGCTTTGCACACTTTGTTTTTCAGTGACTTCAGTTTAATTCCCAGGACTGCATAGATCACCTGAGCATCTCCAGGAGACATCTCTGAGCACAGAGCCATGAATAAGCACTGAGAACTGTTGGATATGCTCCCCTTTTGGGTGATAAAAACAAAACAATAAAATAGAAAAAGGATGATTGTTAAAAGTTAAGTTATGTGAAACAAACATATGTGGCATATAGGCCATAAATTGTATTGGGCCAGCCCCAATACTATCCAGAACAGGCAAATTCATAGATAGGAATTAGTGGTAGCCAGGGTTAGGACAGTAATAAATGGGATGTGTTTAGAAGTGGGTACATTTACTTTTTGGTGTGATTGTAAAAAGTACTAAAATTAAATAATGGTAATGATTGCATGTGGAGATAAACTAGGAACCACTGAATCATACCATTTCAAAAGATCTCGTTGGGGACCAGAAAGATAGTACAGCAGGTAAGACATTTTTTTGTTTGTTTACTTTGTTTATAGGTCACACCCAGTGGTACTCAGGGGTCACTCCGAGCTCTGATCTCAGAAATCACTCCTGGCAAGGTTGGGACCATATGGGATGCTGGGGATCAAACCCAACTCAGCCTTGTGCGAGGCAAAAGGCACTACCACTGTGCTATCACTCTGCCTTCCACTACCCCCAACCCTCATTCTCCATCCCCACTCTTGTCTTCCATACAGCTGACAAGCATTTGACCCTCAATATCCCATTTGGTTCCCAAGCACTACCAGGTGTGATTCCTGAGTACACAGTCAAAAGAAACTCTGGAGCACTGTTGGATGCAGCCCCAGATCCCAAAAATAAATAAAAAGGACTTATTATATAAAATATGCTATGTAAATTATATCTTAATAGAGCTGCCATTTAGCGCTATTTACAATAGCCAGACTCTGAAAACAACCAAGATGCCCTTCAACTGATGAATGGTTAAAGAAACTGGTACATATACACAATGGAATATTATGCAGCTGTCAGGAGAGATGAATTCATGAGATTTTCCTATATATGGATGTACATGGAATCTATTATGCTGAGTGAAATAAGTCAGAGGGAGAGAGAGACACACACACAGAATAGTCTCACTCATCTATAGGTTTTAAGAAAAATGGGGGCCGGGAGATAGCATGGAGGTAAGGCATTTGCCTTTCATGCAAAAGGTCATCGGTTCGAATCCCGGTGCTCCATATGGTCCCCCGTGCCTGCCAGGAGCAATTTCTGAGCATGGAGACAGGAATTACCCCTGAGCGCTGCCGGGTGTGACCCCCCCCCAAAAAAAAACCAAAAGAAAAATAAGACATTGAAATAATTCACAGAGATAAGGGCCTGAAGGACCATCTCACCATATGAAGCTCACACAAAGAGTGGTAAGTGTAGGGCCAGAGCAATGATAGCACAGTGGTAGAGCTTTTGCCTTATATGCAGCTGATCCAGGATGAACCTTGGTTCGATCCCCAGTGTCCCATATGGTCCCCCAAGCCAGGAGTGATTTCTGAGCGCAAAGCCAAGAGTAACCCCTGAGCATCACTGGGTGTGCCCCCCAAACTAAACAAAACAAAATGGGCCAGAGCAGTGACGCAAGTGGTAGAGCATTTGCCTTGCATGTTCTAACCTAGGACAGACTGCGATTTGATTCCCTTGCATCCCATGTGGTTCCCCAAACCAGGAGCAATTTCTGAGTGCATAGCCAGGAGTAACCCGAGTGTCCCCAAGTGTGGTCCCAAACCCCCCAAAAAATAAAACAAAACAAAGAGAGTGGTGAGTGCAGTTAAAGAAATCATAACAATGTCAATATGAGAGGGAAGTAAAAAGCCTGTATCGAATATGGGGGGGGGTTGGGGGCATTGGTGATGGGAATGTTGCACTGGTGAAGGGGGGGTGTTCTTTTTATGACTGAAACCCAACTACAATCATGTTTGTAATCAAGGTACTTAAATAAAGACATTATAAAAAATAAAAAAAAAAGTTGCTATTTAGGTCCTAGAGAGATAGCACAGGAATAAAGATGTTTGCCATGCATATATTAGATCCTAATTCAATCCTAGCACCACATATGGGCTCCCTTTGCACCACAAGGAATGAGCTAATACAGAACCTGGTGTAAGGCCTGAGCAAATCCAGAAACTCCCAAACAAACCTATCTTTTCCTCCTTTTAAGTATGCTTGCTAACTTTGGGGCCATACCCAGCAATATTCCAGGGCTGCTCCCAGGACCATAAGTGATGGTGTAAAAACTAGGTCTCTGCCATACAAGCATGAACTCAATCCACTGAGTTATCTCTCGGCTCCTTCTTTGATTGTTTTTATTTCTTGGTTTTTGGGACACAGCTGGGGATGCTCGGGTTGTTCCTGGCTCTGCACTCAAGGATCAAATCTGGGTTGGTTGCATGCAAGGCAAGTGCCTTAGCAACTGTGCTATCTCTCCAGCTCCTTTGATTTTTTTGTGTGCTGTTTTTGTTTGGGGGCCACAATAATGGTGTTCAGGGATCTACACTAAGAAATTATTTCTGGCAGGGATCAAACATGGGTTGGTCTTGCCATGTACAAGGCAATCACCCTACTTGCTGTCTTATCTCTCCAGCCTTTACTTTTTAAAATTTTTTTGTTTTAGTTTTCTTCATGGCTCCAGTAATTTTCACACACAGAAGGAAAAAATAAATGGGATTATCTAGGAGGTAGCTCAGTGATAGAGCCTTGCATTCGGCAGTGGCTTCATTCCCCACCCCCAAAAAAGGTGAACGTGGCTCTCTCACTTTCTGTTCTTGTTTGTAAATAAAATTATTAAAAAGTGATCATGTGTCCAAAAATGTTTATTTTTACTTTTCAGTAGTCCTGTACTTTTCAAAATGTAGCCTCCAACCCAGGAGCATCAACACTAGCTAGAATTGTGAATGACTGGCTTCATCCCAGGCACATATTGCTGGGGCGGAGCTGAGCAAGAAGTGTTAAGCCCTCCTAGTGATTCTGAAGTCAGCTCATAGTTTAATACTAACTGCTTTAATTTAACTGTCCTTTTTCCTTAGTCATCAGCTTTCCAAGTAGAAAACACATTAGCAGGAGCTATCAATTTGCTGTGTCATACTCCTCCTTACCCTAACCTTCATTCACCACTCTGTTGAACTCAAAGCAGCATATTTCTCTCAACATTTTCTCCCCCATTTCAGAATGTGACTGCTCCTTCCTGAATCAGCAGTAACTTGAATTTGCTGTCCTTTTCCACCACGTGGCGATTATTAACAGCCTCTGCTTGAGACAGCCTCAGGGCACTTCCTAGAACAAGAATAAGAGAAAAAGAAGGGAAAGAGGGATTTTTGTGGGAACATTCAGGGTCTTACAAAGTAAGTGTGCTCCTTGCAAGACAAACTTAAATGGGCCAAGGAGAGTTTGGGCTCTGAAATTCTGAAGTCTCTCCAGCTTCTGGGTTGCTGACACAGTAAAACAAGGATGGAGTCTGGACGTCTTCATTTGTACAAGTACCTCCAGTGAGTAACCTTGAAGCAGGTCACTTTGCCCCTTTAAGAAATATAGTATAGGGGCCAGAGAGATAGTTTGGAGGTAAGGCATTTGCCTTGCATGCAGAAGAACGGTGGTGTGATTCGAGTCCCGGTATCCCATATGGTCCCCTGAGCCTGCCAGGAGTGATTTCTGAGCATAGTCAGGATTAACCCCTGAGCGCTGCCAGGTGTGACCCAAAAATCAAAAACCAAAAACCAATATATATATATATATATATATATGTATATATACATATATATATATAATATAGTATAAAAAAAGAGACTAAATGTTAAATGGGTCTTCCATACTGCTTCCCTTTGCAGTTCTACAAATCAACTTAGCATCTACAACTTCCTGAACTTCTCTGGTCATTTTACAGTTTAGAGCTTCGGAGACCTTTAACATTTTTACTATTAAGATGAAAAAAAATTATTGGCTCATTCCCCATCTTGAGAGTCCTCTGTATCTCTATCTGAGATGTGTAGTTCATTTTTTGGAACTTTATGGTGCATGTCTCCATCTCTGGGGTGGGGGTGGGGATTTACCTGCATCTCAACCTGAGACATAAACACTCCCTGCTTTATAGTCTCTCAAATACCTACTTTGGAATCATGTATTTCTCTAAATAAAACTACTTTACTTCAAAAAATTTACTAAAGTCCTAAGGGTATATCATTAAAGGGATGTTTTGCTGTTAAGTGTGGAAGTTGATCTTGAAATACATAACTTTAACCAGTTATACAATCCTGAATAATTGCCTTCAGACTTTTTTAGGGGTGGGAGGAGACATGCCTGACAGTGCTCAGAAGTTACTCCTGGCTTTGCACTCAGGAATTGCTCCTGCTGTGCTCAGGGAACCATAGGGGAAATGGGGGTGGGATGGGGAATCAAACCCAGGGCAGCTTTGTACAAGTTAAGAACCTTACCTGATATATTATCATTTCTCCTGTCCCATTAGTTTCATACTTCAAGAAATATTTAAGACACATTAAGTTATTGTTTTTGAGCTACAGCCCACAATACTTAGAGCTTACTCCTGGCTCTGTACTCAGGGATCACTCCTGGAGGTGCTTAGCAGACCATACATGATGCTGGAATCTAACCTGGGTGAGCTACATGCAAAGTAAGCATCCTTACTCTACCAGATTTGGGAGGCTTCCTTTGATCCCCAGCACCACATGGTCTTTTTTTTTGGTTTTTTGGGCCACACCCAGTGACGCTCAGGGGTTACTCCTGGCTATGCGCTCAGAAGTCTCCCCTGGCCTGGCCTGGGGGACCATATGGGGCACTGGGGATCGAACCGCGGTCGTCCAAGGCTAGCGCGGTAAGGCAGGCACCTTACCTTCAGCGCCACCGCCCGGCCCCAAAGATTTTTTTTTTTTTTTTGGTTTTTTGGGTCACACCTGGCAGTGCTCAGGGGCTACTCCTGGCTCCATGCTCAGAAATTGCTCCTGGCAGGCACGGGGGACCATATGGAGCACCGGGATTCGAACCGATGACCTTTTGCATGAAAGGTAAACGCCTTACCTCCATGCTATCTCCCAGGCCCCACCACATGGTCTTTTAAGTAATGCCAAAATGATCCCAAAATACTGAACTCAGAGTAGTCCTTAAGCATCAACAAGTGTGGCCCCAAAGCAAGGGTTTAAAAAAGTCTGTAGAGAAAGAAAAGAACAAAAAGAAGGAAATCAAATTTAAAAAAAGTTTGTAGGGGAGCCAGAGCAATAGTACTGTGGATAGGTTGTTTGCCTTAATCTGGTTGATTTAGGTTCAATATATAGCTCCAATTAATTAAAATTTTTGGTTTCTGGAACTTCATATGATCTTAGCCAAAAGGCGAAGAAGCGATAGTTTTTGGTTTGGGGTAGTGGGGTGGTTAAGGACCCCAGAGTTGCTCATTTGTGACTAAGAGCTCAGGCTTATTCCCAACTGTTCTCAGGATCTTGAACGTATCTTCCATGCTAGGCATTTGCTTAGCTGGTTGAATTATTGCTCCTGTCCCAAGAAATTCTTTCCCTCAGATTTTTCTTCACAGTGAGTTTGTATTACTGGGAAAGTTTATATATATACATGAGCAGGATTATGCATCTGTTGCCAAGATGCAAAAATCATTGTCTATTATGGTTTGGTTTTATGCTCTTTCACACTTTATTTCTAAAGACATGTAAATTTTTGAGGCGCCCAGTGTCATCTGAATATACGTACTTATCAAAGTGCTAAGAGCAAATAAGTACATTTTTGGCTTCATAAACTAAAGTTGTCCAATATCAACATCGTTGGTATTTTGGCCTAATGAATTTTTTGTTGCCTCTAACTTTAGAATATTTAGAAACATCCTTGGCATTTACTGACTAAATGTTAGTGGTACACTCTCCCCCCAAAGTATGACAACTAAAAATATTTCCAAGATCTTGCTAAAGATCTTGGTTGAATAAAATCACCACTTTGAGAATCAACGAAATAGAAACATCAAGTTAGGGAGCCGGAGTGATAGCACAGTAGATAGGGCGTTTGCCTTGCACACAGCTGACCTGAGTTGATCCTTGGCATCCCACATGGCCCCCCAAGCCTGCCAGGAGTGATTTCTGAGCGCAGAACCAGGAATAAACCCCTGAGTGCTGCTGTGTGTGGCTCCAAAACAAAACAAAGAAAAAACATCAAGTTAATGTATGAAATTCACCCAGGTTTGATATCCAGAATGATATATGGTCTTCTGAGCACTGCCACAAGTGAGCCCTGAGCACAAAGCCAGGAATAAACAAACCCTGAACACAGGCTGGTGTGACTTCCAACCAAAATAAATATTTGTACATTTGTTCAAAACATTTTGCCTTTATGCTGAAATTAGATGCTAACTTTTCTTTTTTTTTTTGAGGGGGTGGAATGTATACTTACTGTTGCTCAGGGATCATTCCTGGCAGTACTCAGGTGATCACATGTGGTGCTGGGGATTAACTTGGGTTTAGCTCAGGCTAGACTTAGTACTACAGATCTTCAGTGTGACCCTGGAGATCTCTACCCACTGCTGGGGTAACAAAGGTCCTACATGACCCTGCAGGGTGCAATTGCTTATTTGGGGTCTCCTATTGACCATTGGCCCAGTTAGCCAAGAATAGGGTCTCCCAAACACTACTGGGAGAGGGGTCTTTCCTGCAAAAAACAAAAATAAAAAAAGTTTAAGGGCTGTCATCTAATACAACAGGCAAGGTATATGTCTAACATGAACCTATCCAGATTTTGATCCCTGGCAGCACACGATATTGCTGAATATAGCCCTGGCAGTCACTAGCATTTCTGGGTATGACCCTTAGAGTTCCCCAGAGACACCAGGATTTTCTGGATATTCCCTGGCAATGTAGGAACCAAGCACATTATAACCTTGGGCACTTGCACTGATCTGCAGGTCAGTTGGATCTAGTTGGAGTAGCCCTCTAGGTCTCTTAAATACTGCTTGGGCAAGTTCCAAGTTTCAAGAAATAAATATGTAAATAAAGTAACTATATAACCCTCAAGATGCTGGGATGTCACTTTACGAAATATTTGTATGATAACATAGGGGCTGGAATAGCTTGGCCAAAGTGTTCGGCTAATGTTTCATATAAATACAGCTTCAACTACCTGTCAAGTAGGAGATACAAATTTGTTTTGCTAAAAAACATGACATTTGGCAGAGTTGGAAGTCAGACTAAACATGCTGCTAAGAATTTATTGGTTTTACTGGTTGCACATGAGTAAATAACTGCAAGAATAGCAGAACACAAAGGAAACAGCAGTGGGAGTGGGTATAGGAAATGAGAGCATGAAAGTAATGTGGTTCACCAAGTTTCTGGTATACCTTGTTTCCTATCAATCATGTGATATAGGACAGCAGTTTCTCAGGTCTGGATGGTGTCTTGTGACTTTCTTTTTATAAATAAAATTTTTGGGTGGTATTTGGGCCACACCTGGCAATGCTCAGGGGTTATTCCTGGCTCTGTGCTCAGAAATCGCTCCTAGCAGGCTCAGGGGACCATATGGGACATCCAGAATAGAATCCAGGTTCATACTGGGTCGACTGCATGCAAGGCAAGTGCCCTACCACTGTGCTATTTCTATAATCCCCCCAAATTATTGTTATAACATCATCATTTGCAAACTTATTCAAAATAGTTGTTTCAGGCATTAAATGTTTCAATACCAATCCCACCACCAGTATGACTTTTCCTTCATTAGTGTCCCCATTTTCCTACCCACCACCCTAGCAGTCCCTTGCAGGCACAAACAAATTTGCTTCATAGTGTCTGTTACAACACAAAGGCAAATATAATGATCAAAAGTGAGATTAACATGGGGCCGGAATGGTGGTGTGATAGGGCGTTTGCCTTGCACGTGCTAACCTAGGACAGACATCGGTTCCATCCCCCAGCATCCCATATGGTCCCCCAAACTAGGAGCGATTTCTGGACGTATAGCCAGGAGTAATCCCTGAGCATCACCGGGTGTCGCCCCAAAACCAAAAAAAAACTATATTAACAAAGATCAATTTGAAATACTTGTTCTATCTCTCCGTGGTGTTACTAAAGTCAATATTTTAGGATTTACTGGGCTGTGGTTGGTGCACTGTTTAGGCTCACTGAGCTTGGTAGATTTCTTTTTTTTTTTTTTTTTTTAGTTTTTGGGTCTCATCTGGTGATGTTCAAGGGTTACTCCTGGCTATGTGCTAAGAAATTGCTCCTGGCTTGAGGGATCATATGGGATGCTGGGGATCGAACCCAGGTCTGTTCTGGGTTCGCTGCCTGTGAGGCAAACACTCTACTGTTGTGCTATTGCTCTGGCCCCTATGTAACTTTCTGATCAGATTTCCTGTAATACTACTGGACTAACATTATAAAATTTTGAGGTCCAGATCTATAGACCTGAAGCAAATTTAGTTGCTTGAGTTTGATAAGGTTTAAGTTATTAAGTTGGGATCTTTCTGTTGGAGTGTATAGGTGTGGTGCTGTGCTTTTATGTAGAAAGGAAAATATGACCCCACCCTTTCTGAGAATGCCACAGAGGGGTCAGCTCAGACTATGTGGGAAAACTTGGATGCCATTATTTCCTTGTGGGGTCCTTGGACTTTCTAAGTGATGACTTGTAAATACACATAATGAGTCTATCTGTTCAGAGCATTTGGTGATCATACATACAACTATGTATGGCATAGTGGTAATCAGGAATGGGAGGTATGGTTTGATTTCTCCATCAGTCTGTGACTATCGTCATGAAAACTGACATGTTTATTTACTTGTTGAGATTTACCCAGTCCTTGAACTTATTGATATATCTCTTACGCACTTTAGAAGTTTTCAGTTATCACTTTATTCAAATGTTTTTTATATCATTTTTTTTTTTTTTTTGGTTTTTGGGCCACACCCGGTGACGCTCAGGGGTTACTCCTGGCTATGCGCTCAGAAGTCGCTCCTGGCTTGGGGGACCATATGGGAACCGGGGGATCGAACCTCGGTCCATCCTAGGCAAGCTCAGGCACCTTCCCTCCAGCGCCACCGCCCGGCCCCAGTTTTTTATATCTTTATTTAATCACCATTACAAACATAATTATAGTTGGGTTTCAGTCATAAACAGAGCACCCTCCTACACCAGTGCAACATTCCAACCACCAATCTCCCCCATCTCTCCACCCCTGCCTATATTTGAGACAGGCATTCGGCTTCTCTTACTCATTAACATTGACATGATAGTTGATAGAGTAATTATTTCTCTAACTGCACTCAGCACTCTTTGTAGTGAGCTTCATATCATGAACCGGTCTTTCCAGCCTTCATCTCTATTGTCTCTGGGCATTATTACAATAATGTCTTTTAGTTTCCTTAAAATCCATAGATGAGTGAGGCTATTCTATATCTATCTCTCTTCCTCTATTTCACTCAGCATAATAGTTTCCCTGTGCATCCATGTATAGGAAAATTTCATGACTTCACCTCTCCTGATGGCTACATAATATTCCATTGTGTATATGTACCAGCTTCTTTAGCCATTCATCTGTTGAAGGGCATCTTGGTTGTTTACAGATTCTGACTATTGTAGATAGCACTGCAATGAATATAGGTGTGAGGAAGGCATTTTGAATTTTGTTGTTGTTGTTGTTCCTAGGGTATATCCTTAGGAATGGTATAGCTGGATCATATAGGAGCTCAATTTCCCTTTTTCTTTCTTTTTTTTTTTTTTTGCTTTTTGGGTCACACCCGACAGTGCTCAGGGGTTACTTCTGGCTCTATGTTTAGAAATCCTCCTGGCAGGGGCCCGGGAGATAGCATGGAGGTAAGGTGTTTGCCTTTCATGCAAAAGGTCATCGGTTCGAATCCCGGTGCCCCATATGGTCCCCCGTGCCTGCCAGGAGCAATTTCTGAGCATGGAGCCAGGAGTAACCCCTGAGCACTGCCGGGTGTGACCCAAAAACCACAAAAAAGAAATCCTCCTGGCAGACTGGGGGACCATATGGGATGCTGGGATTCGAACCAAACACTGTCCTCCTGCATGCAAGGCAAACGCCCTACCTCTATGCTATCTCTCTGGCCCCTCAATTTCCATTTTTTAAAGAAACCTCCATATTGTTTTTCATAAAGGCTGGAATAGAAGGCATTCCCACAAGCTGTGGATGAGAGTTCATCCCCACCAGCACTGATTATTCTTGTTCTTTGTGATGTGTGCCAGTCTTTGTGACATGGGATGGTTCCTCAGTGTTGTTTTGATTTGCATCTCCCTGATGACAAGTGATGTGGAACATTTTTTCATGTTCCTTTTGGCCATTTGTATTTCTTCTTTGAGAAATTGTCTATTCATTTCTTCTCATTTTTTGATGGGGTTGGATATTTTTTCTTAAATTTTGTCAGTAACTTATATATCTTAGATATTAGCCCCTTATAGATGTTTATTTTTTAGGCTTTGGGTCACACCTGGTAGCGCTCAAGGGTTACTCCTGACTCTATGCCCAGAAATTGCACCTGGCAGGTTCAGGGAACCATATGGGAAGCCGGGATTCGAACCACCGTCCTTCTGCATGCAAGGCAAAATGCCTTACCTCCATGCTATATTTCTGGCCCCCAGATGTTCATTTTTAAGCCAGGGAGCAAACTTCTTCACAGTATGATATAAGTTTTATGAACATACAATCACAGGATCAATTACTCAATTCTGCTGTGAAAGTGGCATAGAAAATATGTATACAGGGCCAGGGAGTTAACTCAAGGGAAGGGAGAATCTTTGCCATTTGTGTTGTTTCCGCTCACTTAGCAATCTTTTTTCCTTTCAAAAAAACCTAATTGAGGGGCCAGAGCTATGGTACAGTGGGTAGGGCTCTTGCCTTGCATGAAGCCAAAGTTCAATTCCAGCCCCTCTATTTGGTTCCTCTAGCCCTTCCAGGAGTGATCCCTAAGTGCAGAGTCAAAACTAAGTCTTGTTAGCCCCAAACAATGCTGCCCCATCAAAGCCTAATCTAGGGTCAGAGAGATAGGTTAAGGCCCATGCCTACATACATTCAGCCCCAGCTCAATAGTACCCTAGCACTGCCAGAGTTGCCTGGTGATCCTACCATCTCAGTGACCAAGCAACACTGTATCTTTGGATCCCACTATTGTATTGTCAGATCCAGTTGGCTGAGAATTGCAAAGAGTGGTCCTTGGGCCCTCTGAGATCAGATCACATGTATGATCTCCCTTCCCATTACCCCTTTTCCTACTCTCAAATTAGCTGACCTTAGTTTTTTTTTTTTTTTTTTTTTAAGTACCTGGTGGTACTTAAAGCTTATTCCTGGCAGGGTTTTGGGGATCCTATGGGGGTGCTTAGGACTGAACCTTGGTTGGTTCAGGGCAAGGCACTACTTCTCAGTTTTTATGCTTCAGTAACAATTACTAGATGTGTTAAGGGCAGGAGAGGGAAACTTTGCTTCTTACGCCTTAATATCAACTCTCTTCCAAGTAAAACAAAACCTTGGAGGGCTCCAAGCCATTGGTCTTTTTGTTTTGTTTTGGGGCCACACAGGCAGAGTTCAGAGGTCACTCCCAGTGGTTTCAAGGGATCATGTGGTGCCTGGCATCTAACCAGAGTACACCTCCTACTTATAAAGCATGTTCTCAACTCATTGAGCAATCTCTCAGGCCCTAGTTTAGAAAGCCATCAGAATCACCAAGAATTTACTGAGCAGATTGTTGGGTTCCCTCTCCAGTTTCAGATACTGTAGCTGAGAATTCTTGCTTTGGGTCACATCTGGCTTTAATGTTCATTAACTCCTGAACTATTTAGAATTTCTGCCTCAGAACATGCATTCCAGCCTACCAAGCTATCTCCTTAGCTACTGTGTATAATTTGCAGTATTCAGGGGGGTGATCCTGTAGGCACTGAGAGGGGAGTCATGGGGCTGGGTCTCCTGCATATGTGATCAGCCCATTTTCTCCTAATAACTAATATTAAAGACATTATGTTTGATAAATAAAGTTTTTGCTGTTTCTCCTAAACTTAATAGCATACAACTCACCTGGAGAATCTTGGTTAGAAATTTTAACTTTAGGGCCACACCTGGCACTGCTTAGGACTTATTCTTGGCTCTTTGCCAAAGAACCACTCCTGGTGATGATCTGAGACAATACGGGGTGTCAGAGATCTAACCAGGACAGCTATGTGCAAAGCAAATGCTCTACCAATTATACCATCTCTCCAGATCCTAAATGGAGATTTTGGATTTCTGCTTCACACCGGGTGCTACTCAGATTACTCCTGGTGAGGCTAGAGGGACCAAATGGATGTTGAAGATGGAACCTGACTTGACTGCCTGCAAGACAAGCACCTTACCTGATGTACTTACATCTTTCTGTCTCCCCTAAATTGGAATTGAACCTGTTAGAATTTTGAGTTGGGGACGATTTTGACAGTAATGTTAGGTACCACTGAGTACACTAAGAACTAGAGGGAGCTAAAGGATTCTACTATCTTCTTTTATTGGGTGGAGCATAGTTTCAAACACATCTGGAATAACCTCAGGTCAACTTCTCTCAGAGCTGACATTATAATTGGCTGGCGAATTTCGTTGGTTCTACTATCAAAATGCAGAAAAACAACCAATCCATTTGTCGCTACCTTCGCTGTAACGTTGGCAACCATCTTCTAAATCATTTCATCAGCCTCTTTACTCGGCTGCCAGCCTTTTCTCTTATTCTATACTATTTAACATTATACTAACGCAGGATCTCCGTCTCCCCCGATATCGGAGGCAACATCCAGCAGAAGATGAACATACTGTTGGAGCTAACTGGAATGAGTATCTCGAAGCAGGAGGTGGCCCTTGTCTCTCTTCTTCAGGAAGCACGACTGTCAGTCCGTATTTATTATTTGATACCAGAGGGAACAAAAGTAGAATCCTTTTTCATGGAATTCAAATCCTATATGGGTCATAGATTACTGTCAGACGTTAAGTTGCAGATTTTTTCCCAACTTTCAATACATTCCCAACCAGCATGTGAGTAGCTCTAATTTTCTATTCACTAGCCACACCCCTACACCAAGCTTCAGGGCTTAATGACAGGACTAGCCTGATTCTCTGAGGGCAAAGAGAAAACTTGAGTTTTCGATTTCATTCATTCATTTCACTCCCCCCCCCCCAAAAAAAAAAAAGTTTTAGGCACATTTAAAAGGGTGTGTGTGTGTGTGTGTGTGTATCCTAATTTGTTCATATTTAAGCCTACTACTGGATAAGGTCCTCTTAAGAGTAAGGCTAATTTTTAACACATCCGAAATGAGAAGAACTTTTAAAAAAAAGGCGCTCAGGGAGATCTCGGTCACCGGGATCCAGGTTTTGTGCAGGGAAACAGCGAGTCATCTTTTTTTTTTTTTTTTTTTTGCAAGTCCTTTAGGGGGTGGTGGGAGTTTGCTGGTTCTGCAAAGAGAAGATATTCAAGGAGCTGGAATGGCACCGCCCACCCTAAGCACCCCGACTTAAGGAAAAATAAAAAACCTTGCCCCCCAACCCCCACCCCTCCTCCAAATAAGGCTTCCTCGCTGGGCCGTCCCAGCCCCAGCTGCTTGACACCTATTGTCCCCGTTTAGGTGGCCAGCGACTTCGCCGGAAGGACCCTCGCCTCGACGTGGCTCCGCCCGGAAAAAAAAAAAAAGAAAAGCGGGTTACTGCCCGCTAGAGCCTGAGTGGCGCGAAGTCTTGATGGCTAGAGAGGCTCCAGCGGTTCAGCTCCGCCCCCTCCCTCGGCGGGCGGGCGGGGTCTTTCCCATCAGGCGTTCGCGGCGGGCAGCCCGAGCGGGGTGGCGAAGGCCCCCGCCCGCTACTTCTCCGCCCCCTCCGCCCCTCAGGGCCGGCTGGCGACGTCCCTCCCGCGCTGCCTGCCCGCCTGCCTCTCCGCCTCAGTCAGGACCAGCGGCTCTCAGTCGGTGCAGCGGGGACCTGGGCGACACGCACACCGCGCCGCGCCACGCCACGCCACGCGGCCCCGGGACGCACCGTCATCATCCATCCCCCTCTGCCTCGCATCTCGGGATCGCCAGCGGCCTCCTCCGCGCGAGCGCACGCACGGTGAGTGAGCGGGGCCGCCCGCCCGCCCGCCGAGTGTCCTCGACCTCCGCTTCATCCGGGAACCTCCGCGAGGGGCTGCCGCTTCCGGCGTCCCCTCCCGCCGAGCCCTAGGAGGAGGGGGAGGTCAGGGGTCACGG
Organism: Crocidura indochinensis; assembly: GCA_004027635.1. Lineage (NCBI taxonomy): Eukaryota > Metazoa > Chordata > Mammalia > Eulipotyphla > Soricidae > Crocidura > Crocidura indochinensis. The sequence continues at coordinate 18,389 of PVKC010020090.1, forward strand.
CCTGGGACCGGACCCGACCTGACCCGACCCCACCCGACCGCCTCGCTCCACCCTGCGCTAGCTAGTTCCCTCCGGGTCGGGCCGGGCCGGGCGCCTCCGTGCGGGGACCGTTGTGTGGGGCCGTTGGCGGCCCCGCCCCCGCCCGCTTCGCCGGGCCGGACCGGGCGGGGTCGGGGTCTGGGTCTCAGACGCTCGCTCCTGCGCGCGCCCGCCCGTCCCTTCCCTTCCTTCCTGCCCGGCCTTGGCCTGGCGGGTCTCGCGCCGCGCGTGCGCCGGCCGGCCCCGTCCCACCCCGCCCCCACCCACCCCACCGCTGCGCGTTTCTGGGGCTTTTTGTCCCGCGTCTCGCCCCGTCGCCGCCGCCTGACTCGGGCCCGCTCTCTCTTGTC
>PVKC010020091.1:0-18779 GCA_004027635.1 Crocidura indochinensis
GAAGGGGGTGTTTAAAAAAGAAGTTAAAGAAAAAATCAAAATAAATGAAAAGAAATAATAAGACCTCCCAATTCTTATCACAGGCTGTGTTCTTTACACTGACTGTATAGAAGGAGGAGGTACAGTAAATGCACCCCATATACACCTCAACCCAGACCCTTGCCGGGTTTGAATGGTGAATCTGGGGACAAAAAAAAAAAATATGGAATGCTTTACGAATTTGCGTGCCAAAGGTCTTTTTAACCAACAACCTTCCATCTTCTTTCTCCTGAACTCCCGTGCTACTGTGCTACCCCTGGACCGCACACCCAGGAGGCCACTGAGGTGAGTGTCAGTGAGGAGTGTAAAGAAGACCCTAGGTTTTCCCCAATTCCCACCCTGCTCAAGAGGGAGAGTTTGGGTGGAGGTGGTAAATTTCTGGGCTTCCAACCCTTCCTGGGAGCTAGAAGCTTTTGCCAGCATGGGGAATGGTAGCACAAGAGCACAAGAGGGGCTGGCTTCAGGAAGTTGCAGGCAGCTTTCCTTACTAGCCTGTCCATTTTGGAACCAAGCAGAAGCTAGCGCCCCCACGTGGAAAGTATAGACAATTAATTAGGATATCATTGGGTTTAATCTGTTTGTCATATGCAGAATGTCTATGTTGTATACTTTCCTTTTCCCCTTGGCTCATCACCAAGAAACTCATTTTTAGTCCGTTACTCCCCCACTCCCACCACCTATTACTCCACATTTAACTATTTTACCCTCAGTTCTTGGGTCCCCGCGAAGCACATTATTATCCCCACTCAAGCCAGCTACCAACCAGTTACCAATGTGAAAATAATAGACTCTCAGGCTGAGAAGAAACCAGTACACTGTTCCTACTTACCTATTCTCAGCGGCCTCCTGCCCTCCACCTTCCTTCACTGTGTAACTCTGGTTTCTACCATACTAGGTTTCTGATTAATTCCCAATGAAAGACATTTCCCAATATGGAACTGCTGGGAGCCATCTTGTAGACTCCAGAAGGCCAAATCACAAACCAAAGTGGCATCCAGGATTTAGCACCCTCCTCCCCAACTATTTCTAATGACATAAAAGGAACATATATATCTCCTTTTTCTTGTAGAATATCCTTTTATACAGTGACAATTGTGCCCTCTGTTTTTTTTTGTTTGTTTGTTTGTTTGGGTGGGTGGGTGGTTGGTTGTCAGAGACTGCCAGAGACCAAACCCTGATATGAAATTCTGCAGGACAAGCTACTTTGTGTGGCCTGAACACGTAACTTAGGCATTAGCTATTAACTAGCTCAAGAACTTAAAGAAATGCTGCAGCCACACATTCCAGGAAGCTTGAGACATCTCTGAAGATTTACTATCTTTTCTTTTTTTTTTCTTTTTTTTTTTTGGTTTTTGGTTTTTGGCCCACACCCGGTGTCACTCAGGGGTTACTCCTGGCTATGCACTCAGAAGTCGCTCCTGGCTTGGGGGACCATATGGGAAACCGGGGGATTGAACCATGATCCATCCTAGGCTAGCGCAGGCAAGGCAGGCACCTTACTTCCAGCGCCACTGCCAGGCACCCCAAAGCTTTACTATCTTAAGGTGAAAATGGTTCCTGTGTAAAGATAACATACAAAGTTTAGTCACAGGATGTTCCCTGTGGAGACTGTCTGTAATGCTCGCTGCTCCATTTTGCTTCCTCTCCACCCCCTGTTTTAATTGTGCTTAAAAGAGCCTGTACCCATCAATAAAGCGTGACCTTAATAAGACACCTTTACTTGGTCTCCGTGTCTCTTTCCCCCAGTTCTCTTTTCAGGCTGGGTCCGCTCTATATACCCATGGACTAATGGAGTACTGCAGGAAGGGACAGTTAGTTGGTTTATTCTTTCTTTGTGATCTGTTCAATAAGGAATTCTGATTAGAAGAGTCTTTAGCTTTAGAATTCATGTTAGAGGGGGCCGGGCGGTGGCGCTGGAGGTAAGGTGCCTGCCTTGCCTTGTGCTAACCTAGGACGGACCTCGGTTCAATCCCCCGGTTCCCCATATGGTCCCCCATGCCTGCCAGGAGTGACTTCTGAGCGAATAGCCAGGAGTAACCCCTGAGCATCACCGGGTGTGGCCCAAAAACCAAAAAAAAAAAAAAAAAAAAGAATTCATGTTAGAACCAAGTTAAGGGGATTGTTGGACTTGTTCCCTCGGCTCCCAGAGGTACCAATAATACATTTGTAGCATTGTTCTTCTTTTGCATAGGCACATTAAAACAGGAAAGTACTACATATACATACAAGTTCTTATCTAATAGAGATAGGAACACAAATTTTGTATTGCAAGTAGGCCTTATGTCCTGAACACTGGCATAATGACTTGTCTCAGGCCTCAGAAGAATAAGCGTTGCCCATACACCCTGAATCATTGACCATCTATGGAAATAACTACAATTGTCTACAACATCAACAGGAAGCAAACCTCTACCAGGGAAGACCTTACCACTACCCTGGCATTGACTTACTCCAAGGAGTGTTCCCTTAACACCCAGATGACTCAGCAACAGCAACAACTTGCTTGCAGGGCAGGGTGTTCAGCATCTAATGGTGAGGTGAAACGAGCAGATGCTCCACATCATCCTGACTTCAATGAAGGAAATGCACAGAAACCAGAATCTTTAACTACAGAAACCAGACACCAATAACAGCTAATGTGAGAAAAAATTTCACTGTGACCAGAGAGAATAACTGAGAGGTTGTTCAACCTAGTATGCCTAGGACCCAGAGTCAGTCTTATGCCAGAAAACTTCAGGGACAAGGTCTCCTTGTATTTAGGTCAAGGTTTTTTCCATTTTACCTATATTTTCTGGGCCTATGCAAACAACAACAATTGACACTCTCATGCTGTTATTACTGTATTTTTTTAAAAAGAAGAGCTTACAAACTGTAAGCTGTAAGCTGCTACTTTGCTCCAATTAGTTTTGGAACTTTAGATTACAAGAATTGTGGCTCAAGCAAGATTTTGTAGTTAAAATGCTTTTTCAATCCAATGTCTATCTTTCTGAACCAACAGGATCCTTGCCTATGATGAGAGTTTAAGAAGGTCTGATAATGCTCTATAATTCCAGGACAGCTATCCTTTAACCTCAAGAGCACAAAACATCATTTATTTAGCTCTTTCTAAATGCCATGACTGTACCTAAGATTTATATATTTATAAATATAAAGCATATCAACTTACTTATATATTAGTCTGAGAAACGAATAACAAATCATGACATGGAGAAGCCAAATCATTTTCTTGACATGTTCCAGAAAAAATATGATAGAATAAGAATTCCAACCAGTCCTCTACTATCTATTTATGTAAGTAGGACTTAGTATCTTTATCAAAATGGTATGAGTACTCTTTCTTATATAGGAGCTTGAATTTCCTTTTTATTCTTTTTCTTTATGAATAAATTTCAGTTTTGTTTTAATTTTAATGTAACAATATCTTGAAGCCTCTCTTCCAAAAATTTTTAAGTGTACAAATATTATGGGTGATTAAATTGGTATAATGTCATCCTGTAAATCTCTAGAATAAATTATTCTTCTTAACTGAACCTTAATGTTCATGAGTTGTATTTTCATTTCTGCATTAGAATGAATAATGGGGTTTTATAGAACCAATTCCTAGTCTTGGGGTGTCATTATCAGTAGAATATGGCTGAGGAACCACTGTCTGTGATTGGAAACATATTGGAGCCTCTTGCATGCAAAGCATGCCCTCTTCATGGCCCTGGCCAATCTTTAGTCATTATTCTCTTTCAAGAGTCACTTTTCCTTTTCTTTTTTGAGACAGTGCATGTCAAACACCAGGCTACTTTTTTTCTTCTAGAAAGGAAAGAAAAAGATTCCATTCTCTAACATACCATACCTCTTTTTTGGGAGGGTCATACCTGGTGGCGCTCAGGGGTTACTCCTGTCTCTATGCTCAAAAATCACTCCTGGCAGGCTTGGGGGACAATATGGGATACAGGGATTCGAACCACAGCCCTTTTGCATGCAAGGCAAATGCCTTACCTCCATGCTATCTCTCCAGTCCCCTTACCATACCTCTTAAGATTTCTCAACTTAAAGTTATTTCCAGGTACCACCCACCCCAGCTCCATCAAAGAGCTAGAGTTATCAAGTGGAATACAAGGAATGAGGTGTCACTTCTGAGGTGTACAGAGAAAAAAAGCCAAAATTTGTATTGGTTATACTTAGATTTAGGCTGAAAATGCAAGCATCCTGTTTCATTGAACACAGCATGACAGACTTGCATCAAAGATATACCCCCATAACATTAAGTCTCCTTAGATTGTTTCTTCTTATGCTAGTCCCACTTTCACCACTTACTGTGTCTTATTTTTGTTCTCTATAGGTTAAAAGAAAAAGACACTCAAGATGAAGAAGCCAAAGCTAATGTGGACATAAATGGGTCGCATTCCGAATGACTTTTCAAGGTGGAAAGGTTCTGAGTAGCAGAATTTCTAAGTATATTGAAATGTTTTATGAGAGACAGAAAGTAAAATGTCTGCCTCAGAAACAGGCAAGAAGAGTGGTGGGAAGAAAGAGGGCATCAAGGAGGGTGAGAGGAAAACGTTTGATATTGGTGGTAGAAAATGTGCACTGGTGAAGGTGCTATGTATGACTGACTGCACCTTAATCATAAACATTTTATATGTGAAAAAAACTGTGGTCCAAAACACCATGTAGCACAAGTGTTTAAATATAAAAATCAAGAAAGAAATGTATTAAGAACAATAATTTGGAAAATATAATTGAGACAATACAGAAATAACAAGAAAATGGGCAGTGGAATTTCAAGATAAAGAATAGATTTATAACTTGCTATTGACATTCTTCTTCAAAATCCTCAATCTTCAACTGATTAAAAAAGGTATTCATTTGTAAAACTATCAATCCTAAAAAAATAAAATTTTTACAAAAAGGAATCTTTCTTAGGAAAATTTGTAACTTCATTTTATATTATGCCAAAATTTGGGGGGTATTATTGAAAATGAGTAAACAATTTTTCTTAATTTCTATGTCTTGTCTCATTCACAAGGAATCTTGACCCTGTGTCCAAACTCTTTGTTCTGCCTCTTCAGTTCTTGTTGATCATAAATCAAATATGACAGGAAGACACTAAGAAAATTATATTTGGTCAAGAAACAAAATCCAAAATTCTTGAATGCTGTCTTTCTACAAACTCCCTGCTTAATGAAAAAAAGACATTTTCCTAGAATCAGTGCAAAAACCAAGACCACCAACTACAGAAGACTGATTAGAACAACAGTGATGGGGGGCCCGGGAGATAGCATGGAGGTAAGGCATTTGCCTTTCATGCAAAAGGTCATCGGTTCGAATCCTGGTGATCCATATGGTTCCCCGTGCCTGCCAGGAGCAATTTCTGAGCATGGAGCCAGGAGTAACCCCTGAGCACTGCCGGGTGTGACACAAACAAAACAAAACAAACAAAAAACAAAAAAAACAGTGATGGAACAGAACTTCTGGAACTGTAAAGAAAGACTCCATCCTAGGCTCCATCCTATGACATGTGCAAATACAGAGACCTGATTTTATCATCCACTATGCAGCAGAAAACTTCCAGACATCACAAAAGGATTTAGGGGAGAGTAAAAGAGCGTGTACAGAGCCTGCAGTTATACCCATGACAGTATACTTCAAGAGCGGAGAGGCCAGGGGAATTCCCTTTCTAATCTTCCCAAATTTTACTGGGCCTATGCAAAGAAAATAGCACAAATTAAAAAAAATTTAATAATATTTTTTATTTAAACACCTTGGTTACAAACATGATTTTGGTGGGTTTCAGACATATAGTAGGACATCCACCATCACCAGTGCAAAATTCCCACCACCAATGACCCAAATATCCCTCCTCCACACCCCGCCCCACCTGTACTCTAGACAGGCATTCTATTTCACTCATGCATTCTCATTGTTAGGATAGATAGCAATGTAGTTATTTCTCTAACTAAACTCACCACTCTTTGTGATGAAGATCATGAAGTGGGCTGTAACTTCCAGCCCACCTTTTTTTTGTCTCTGAAAATTATTGCAAGAATTTTGTGTATGTAAATATTTCTGATCTTATCATAATCTGGAATTGTTGTGACCCTACCCTGATCAGTGATTGTACCCTACCCTAGGGTGTGACCGGGCAGAATTGTTGTGTATGTAAACATTTCTGACCTTAGCATGATCTGGAATTGTGTATAAACATTGCTTACCCTATCCTGATCAGTGACTGTACCCTACCTAGGGTGTGACCTAGCAGTATGCCCCCACCCTAGGGTAGTATCATACCTGATTCTGGATTATAAAAAGCAAGGATCTGGGGAAAGGAGGGAGCCTTTTTTCCTTTGCTGGCCTACCCAGGCCATCTGAGGCTTTGACCTCTGCTAGGAATAAAAGGCTATTTTCTTCAGAAGTTTGACTGTCTTTTGGATTTCTTCCAGCGGCATTCACCTCAGAATCGCTGGTTACTGGGTGGGAGACTCGTTCTCCAAGCTGGAGGGGAAAGATCTCGTTCTACCTTCCTCCATCAGTGAACCTCTCCTGGGGATGGATTACTACATAATGGCGCCCGAACAGGCTGGAACTGGACCCTCACTAACTGTAAGTGACATACTTCTTTGGAAATTTCCTCTGTTGACCATTAAATGGTTTTTGTGGTTAGTCCCATGGATTCTGCCACCTTTTTTGCTTACGCATTGGTTCTCTATTATACAAGTATATTATTCCATTATATTCCAAACTAATTGGTTTTGATCTAAGAACAATCACTGCAGTAGGGTGGTGGTGGTGGTATATATTTCAAATGAATATTGCATTGTCCCCAGCTGTCATATTTTGTATAATTTCTGTGATGGCTCACATTGTTACTATGAGCATAGCTATTGGCTGGTATTTAGGAAATAGTGTCGAAATGGTGATGCTAAAACAAAAATAGATTATAAATCCAGCCCCACCAATAGTAATAAAGGAATTTTTGTTGGAAGAAAAAGAGTTAGGAACTCTAGTGGATTGCAAGACAGTGGTGACTCAGATAATGACCAACCTCCGGTGTTAACTCCAGAAGTGAGGTCTCATTCTATTAACAAAATTGAATTGCATGACAGTGCAGGTTCAAATGATGAAACACACGCATGGCCTCAGAGCTTTACTCAAAGTAATTTTGCTAATCAGGCCTCATCCTCTTTACAAGGGGTAAATATTTATAGCTATATGGAAGAATTAGATCGGTTCAAAAAAGCATGTAAAGAGTATGGGCCAAAAGCGCCATACAGTGTGGAGTTACTAAGATTTTGGAGTCATAACTCATCTTGGACTTTACATATTTTAAGAAAATCGCTGAAATATGCCTGTCACCTAAACAGAGAACTTAATGGGAAATGTATTATTCAGAAGGAGTAAAATCCAAATTATATAGCGTGGAAGGTGCAAAAAAACAAGTGGCAGGGGTTACTCTATCGTATGAATTACTGATGGCAGAAAATCAATTTGCAAATATTCAGGTACAAGCAGCTTTACCTAAAGAAATTTTAAATTTAATTAGGGAGATTGTATTATCAGCATGGGTAAAATATGATTCTGACAATGTTGGTAGAGGAAACTTTATAAAAATTACTCAAGGCCCTTACGAGTCATATGCAGAGTTTGTAGGTAAGATTAAAGATGCTGTGAATGGTCCCCCATGCCTGCCAGGAGCAATTTCTGAGCATGGAGCCAGGAGTAATCCCTGAGTACTGCCGGAAAAAAAAAATATGCTGTAAAGTTACAATTCGAAGATGAGGAAATGAGAAACTACCTAGTAAAATCTTTGGCTTATAATGCAAATCCGGCCTGTAGATTAATATTGAATACATTAAATGAAAAGGTAGATTTGAATGATTATCTTTATGCCTGTCGAAATGTCTATGAGGAACCTCAACCCCCATCTCACTTAGATTTGGTACAAACATTCCCAATTGCCAAGGGAATGATGCCTTACTCCCCTAGGGGACAGGGCACTTTTCCTAAACCAGGTCTTTGTCCAAAATGCAAAAAGGGTCACCACTGGGTGAAAGATTGCAGATCAGGAAACCTCCTTAATAGCAACCTAAGTAGAGGTTTCAACAAAATTCCCAGGAGACAAAGCACCTGCTACTACTGTGGAAAGCAAGGGCAAATCAAAAGAATTTGCCATTTTTTTTCTAAATTCAGTTTCTCAAGGGCAAAGAGACAAGATGCAGGGAAATGCCCACAGGGCCTTTCCCCAGGCCCTACAAAATCAGGGGCAAAGTTCACAGACAATAATCCTTCCAAGCCCAGCCCAAGAAAATTCATCAACATAAGGGATTTAATCCACTCAACATCTGGGAGTGCCGGATTAGACATAGTATGCCCAGAGGACAATACAATTTACCCTGGGCATGCCCTTACATGTTAGAAACCGGCATTCTGGGCCTGCCACCCCCAGATACTATGGGTTTGATTCTTGGCAGAAGTTTCCTCAACATAAAGGGTATATCAGTAACCCCTGGTGTCATTGACTCAGATTCTATGGGAGAAATCATTGTAGTTATTACTGTGCCAGTCACATGGACCTTTAAAAAAGGGGAAGCTGGGACCCGGGAGATAGCATGGAGGTAAGGTGTTTGCCTTTCATGCAAAAGGTCATCGATTCGAATCCCGGTGCCCCATATGGTCCCCCGTGCCTGCCAGGAGCAATTTCTGAGCATGGAGCCAGGAGTAACCCCTGAGCACTGCCGGGTTGACCCCCCCCCAAAAAAAGGGAAAAAAGGGGGGAAGCTATTGACCAGATAGTAATAGTACCTTATATCAAATTTAGGACTTCAGATAAGACTAGAATTGGAGGTTTTGGAAGCACAGATTCAGGTGCTGCTCAAAACCCAGTTGTGGCTCTGGTTACTAAATTTAAAGATGAACACCCAATGATCAAACTTCACTTGGAAGGGAAACCCTTTGATGGCATGATAGATACGGGGGCTCAGATTACTGTAATTCTGATAAATAATAGCCAAAAAATTGGCCTCTTCAGGAAGTCCCGTACTCATTAGAAGGAATAGGCCTGAGCTCCTGTCTATTGAGTATGAGGACTATAATATTTTATGGCCCAGAAAATTAAAAAGCGATAATTAGACCTCACGTGGGCCCATTTTCCCCATCCCTTTGGGACCATGACCTTCACAAACATGGAAAGCAGGATCCACATGAACTACTGATGTTTCTAATAGAGGGACTACATCAGGATCTTCTTACTATAACTACACATAGAAAATGAAAATTTTGAAAAATTCAGTCCAGAACACCAAAAGGCTCACAAATCTATTATTTAGGATCTCTTTCAAGGACAGTTCAAATCTACACTACAGTGTCTCACATGCCACCAAAAGTCTGAAGTTTATGAAACATTTGTTCAATTATCTTTTGCTGTTACATCTACAGTTAAATGTACAATACAGGAATGTCTCTCTGAGGTTTTTAAAGAAGAAGAGTTAAGGGATGACAACAAAGTTCAGTGCAACAGTTGCAAAACTAGAAGAGATTATTCAAAGAAAATGTACTTATGGAAATTGCCACCAGTACTTATAACACACTTGAAATGTTTCCCTTTTGATGGCAAACAAATAAAAAATTGCACACTTATGTGGATTTTCCTTTAGAAGACCTCAATTTAGTAGAATTCACTTCAGAGAATAAAACCAAGATTAAGAAATACGACTTATGGTCAGCGTCAATCCATTATGGGAAAGTTCACTATGGACACTGTATTTCGTTCTGTAAAAATGCTGCAAAACAACACTGGATCAATTTTGATGACAAGAAAATCAAAAAAGTTCCTAATACATTGGTGAAATCTACAGCAGCATACATCCTGTTTTATACTACAATGAACACCAGATAATCATTTCATTTCCTTATCGGTTGCTACTAATGCTCTAAAATTCTTTCCACAGGCATGATCTATGAATAGAATTGAAAATCATGGGCCCACAATGTGTTTCCTTTGTATGATAGATTTATGTTTTAATTTCATTATTGGTCTAGGTCTCATTTTCTTACAATTTAATTTAGCCAAGGGGCATCTGAAAGAAAAATTTATCATCATATTAATGGTGTTTTTCTTTCTAGGTATACTCATTTAACAACTTTCACTCTTTTTATTTTAGCAACACTATTTTCCTCAATTTAGGTTTTAAGACTCTGACATAATGATAATTTTTAGGTGGACTTCCTTCACAGTGCTTCTCGCCAATGATTGACTATCATAGAGTTACTCTTATACAATAACTCTGTATTATGCATGAAAATTCTCTTTCACATCTACTCTGCTCTACCATAAAAATTTTTTTTGGAATTTGAAATGATTCATCTAAACAATTGCCGGCTATTACATTTTATTTTATTTTTGTGTGTATGGTTTTTGGGTCACACCTGGCAGTGCTCAGGGGTTACTCCTGCCTCCATGCTCAGAAATTGCTCCTGGCAGGCACGGGGGACCATATGGGGCACCGGGATTCAAATCGATGACCTTTTGCATGAAAGGCAAACGCCTTACCTCCATGCTATCTCCCGGGCCCCCGGCTATTACATTTTAAAGCGTTTTTTGATTCAGCTGAATTCTATTTTCTTTTACTCTATTAGTATGAGTGAGTGTTATGGCCATATTGTTTATGAAGTCTTTATGTGTTTGTTTTGGTCAGTGTCTGTCTGTTTTGCATATTTTGCATATAGTCCCCTGTTTCCTTACCTTTTCTTCCCCAATGTAGTATTCTTTATCCTTCCTTCTATCTTCCTAGTCCTTGACATTTAATTTTTAGGATCCCCTTCACATGTGCAACTCATCTCCTTCGCCCACAACTACAAGCCTCCTGATCTCGCCCTGAGGAAGAAACTCGTGACTGTTGGAGTTTTGTACCACATTTGCTGCAAACTTGTTGAAAATGAAGCCACCTGGAATTTGGGACTTGGAATTTGGGTCACAATGGCCCAGTTGGGTACCCCAAGATGGCACGAATCCCAAAGAAAATGCAGATGCCCAACCAACTCATGATGGCTTCAACCCAATTCTCCAGACCCATCAAGTGTCTCTTGCCAGTGTTTTCGGAGGTCCAGGCCCGGCATCTGTACAGATTGGTATTGGACTCTAGAAATTTCACCTTTCATATTTTTCTTATAATTGTAATCATTTGAATTTACATTTGGTACTACAATTATTTTTGACTATTGTAATTAGTGTTTTTTCTATTTTAGAATTGATGTCATGTTAGAATTTTGCTTTCTCGAATTTAGGTTAGTGGGTTAGATATTGTTGTCTATAAGTTACTAAATGGTATTTTTTTCTATTCTCAGGGTTTTTTGCGTGGGCTCATCATAGGCAAAATATTAGGATTAAAGGAGGTGCCATCCATTTTGGATGGATCCTCAAGTTGTCTATTTACACAGGTAGGGTCTCTGCCTTAAACGTTTTGTTTTGGTTTATGACTTCAGCTCCCATCTCTAAATAATTGACTATATTAGAACATCAATTTTGGACATATTATGGACTTCAGCTAGGATTAAGAACTTGGATTAAGTTCAGAAGCCTATTGATCATCATTACAGAGTGAGAGAGATAGCATGAAGGTAAGGCGTTTGCCTTTCATGCAGAAGGTCATTGGTTTGAATCCCGGTATCTTCCAGGAGCGATTTCTGGATGTGGTGCCAGGAGTAACTCCTGAGCACTGCCAGGTGTGACTTCAAAACCAACAACTACAAATAAATAAAGGTGATTCTTTTCACCACACACCCTTTCTGGAGGCTCTTCGAAGGACCTATGTACTCCATAGACATCTTATCAGGAGCTTGTAGTTGATTCCTTGATACATGTTTCTGGTTTTAGACACCCTGTGTTTAGGTTAGAAGTTTTTCCGTACATTTTCCTGTGATACGCTTATACAAACTGCCACTCTTTCATTGTTGCCTAGTTTTTTCCTTTAATTTTGTAGACTATATTGTTTGTTTACTAAAAACAAAAGGGGGACTTGTTGTGTATGTAAACATTTCTGATCTTATCATAATCTGGAATTGTTGTGACCCTAACCTGATCAGTGATTGTACCCTACCCTAGGGTGCGACCGGGCAGAATTGTTGTGTATGTAAACATTTCTGACCTTAGCATGATCTGGAATTGTTGTGTATAAACATTGCTTACCCTATCCTGATCAATGATTGTACCCTACCCTAGGATGTGACCTGGCAGTTGACCCCCACTCTAGGATAGTATCGTACCTGATTCTGGATTATAAAAAGCAAGGATCTGGGGGAAGGGGGGAGCCTTTTTTTCCTTTCTGGCCTACCCAGGCCATTTGAGGCTTTGACCTCTGCTAGGAATAAAAGGCTATTTTCTTCAGAAGTTTGGCTGTCTTTTGGATTTCTTCCCACGGCATTCACCTCAGAATCGCTGGTTACTGGGTGGGAGACTCGTTCTCCAAGCTGGAGGGGAAAGATCTCGTTCTACCTTCCTCCATCAGTGAACCTCTCCTGGGGAAGGATTACTACACAAGAATGTCTTTCATTTTTCTTTTCTTTTTTTTTAATTTTGGGTCTCACCTGGCAGTGCTCAGGGGTTACTCCTGGCTCCATGCTCAGAAATTGCTCCTGGCAGGCACGGGGTCCATATGGGGCACTGGGATTTGAACCGATGACATTTTGCATGAAAGGCAAACGCCTTGCCTCCATGCTATCTCCAACCCCCCTTTCATTTTTCTTAAAACATAGATAATTCTACGTCTCTCTCTCTCTGACTTATTTCACTCAGCATAATGGATTCCATATACATCCATGTATAGAAAAATTTCATGACTTCAAGTCTACTTCAAAATATTCCATTCTGTATATAAAGCATAGTTTCTTTAGTCATTCATCTGTTGATGGGCATCGTGGTTGTTTCCAGACTCTTGCTATGGTAACTAGTGCTACAGTAAATATAAGTGTAAGGAAGGGATTTTTGTATTGTATTTTGTGTTTTGTGTTGTGTTCGTAGGGTAGATTCCTAGGAGTGGTATAGCTGGATCGTACAAGAGTTCTTTTTTCAGTTTTAGGAGGAATCTCCATATCACTTTCCATAAAGGTTGAACTAGACGGCATTATCCCTGCCAACACTGTTTGTTCTCATTCTTTGTGATGTGTGCCAATCTTTGTGGTGTGAGGTGGTATCTCATAGTTGTTTTGATTTGCATCTCCATGATGATTAATGATGTGGAGCATCTTTTCATGTGCTTTTTGGCCATTTGTATTTCTTTTTTTTTTTTATCAAAGTGTCCATTTCTTCTCCCCATTTTGTGTTGGGGTTAGATGTTTTTTTCTTGTAAAGTTCTGTCATTGACTTGTATATTTTGGAGAGTAGCCCTAATGGGTATTGGGTGAATAGTTTCTCCCACTCAGTGGGTGACTCTTGTATCCTGGGCACTATATCCTTCAAGGTGCAGAAGCTTCTCAGCTTAATATAGTCCCACCTGTTAATCTCTGTTTTCACTTATTTGGCAAGTGAAGTTTCCTCCTTGAAGATGCCTTTAGTCTCAATGTCATGGTGTGATTTACCTACATATTGTTCTATATAACTTATGGTATCAGGTCTGATATCGAGATAGTTAATCCATTTGGATTTTACCTTCATGCATGATGTTAGCTGGGAGTCTAAATTCACTATGTTTTTTAAGTGCTTATCAAGTTGTGCCAACACCACTTGTTGAAGAGGCTTTCTTTGCTCCATTTAGGATTTCTTGCTACTTTATCAAAGATTAGGTGACTGTATGTCTGGGAAACATTCTCTAAGTACTCAAGCCTATTCCACTGACCTCAGAGTCTGTTTTTACTTCATTACCATGCTGTTTTGATAACTATTGCTTTGTAATACAGTTTAAAGTTGGGGAAAGTAATGACTCTCATATCTTTACCAAATGATTGGTTTAGCTATTCTAGGGTATTTATTGTTCCAAATGAATTTTAAAAGCGCTTGATCCACTTCTTTAAAGTATGTCATGGGTATCTTTAGAGGGATCAGAATCGCATTAAATCTGTACAATGTTTTGGGGAGTATTACCATTTTAAGGATGTTATTCCTGCCGATCCATGAGCAGGGTATGTGTTTCCATTTCCTGATGTCCTCTCTTATTTCTTGGAGCAGAGTTTTATAGTATTCTTTGTATAGGTCCTTAATAAAGTTGGCTCCAAGATATTTGAGTTTGTGTGGCATTAATATGAATGGGGTTGTTTTCTTAATGTCCATTTCTTCCCTATTATTATTGGTGTATAGAAAGACCATTGATTTTCATGTGTTAATTTTGTAGCTTCCACCTTTCTATATGAGTCTATTGTTTCTACAAGTTTTTGGTAGAGTCTTTAGGGTTTTCTAAGTAGAGTATCATGTCATCTGCAAAGAGTGAGAGCTTGACTTCTTCCTTTCCTATCTAGATGCCCTTGATATAAATTTCTTATTTTTTTAATTAATATATTTATTTAAACACCTTGATTACATACATGATTGTGTTTGGGTTTCAGTCATGTAAAAAACACCACCCATCACCAGTGCAACGTTCCCATCACCATTGTCCCAAATCTCCGTCCTCCCAAACCAACCCCCGCCTGTACTCTAGACAGGCTCTCCATTTCCCTCATACATTCTCATTTTAGGACAGTTCAAAATGTAGTTATTTCTCTAACTAAACTCATAACTCTTTGTGGTGAGCTTCATAAGGTGAGCTGGAACATCCAGCTCTTTTCTCTTTTGTATCTGAAAATTATTATTATTGCAAGAATGTCTTTTAGTTTTTTAAAACCCATAGATGAGTGATACCATCCTGCGTTTTTCTCTCTCTCTGACTTATTTTACTCAGCATGAGAGATTCCATGTACATCCATGTGTAGGAAAAATTCATGACTTCATCTCTCCTGACAGCTGCATAATATTCCATTGTGTATATGTACCACCGTTTCTTTAGCCATTCGTCTGTTGAAGGGTATCTTGGTTGTTTACAGAGTCTTGTTATGGTAAATAGTGCTACAATGAATATAGGTGTAAGGAAGGGGTTTTTGTATTGTATTTCTGTGTTCCTAGGGTATATTCCTAGGAATGGTATAGCTGAATCGTATGGGAGCTCGATTTCCAGTTTATGGAGGAATCTCCATATCACTTTCCATAAAGGTAGAACTACACGGCATTCCCACCAGCAGTGGATAAGAGTTCCTTTCTCTCTACATCCCAGCCAGCACTGATTTTTCTCATTCTTTGAGATGTGCGCCAATCTCTGTGGTGTGAGGTGATATCTCATCATTGTTTTGATTTGCGTCTCCCTGATGATTAGTGATGTGGAGCATTTTTTCATGTGTCTTTTTGCCATTCGTATTTCTTCTTTGTCAAAGTTTCTGCTTGTCCCCATTTTTTGATAGGATTAGATGTATTTTTCTTGTAAAGTCCTGTCAGTGACTTGTATATTTTGGAGATTAGACCCTTATCTGATGGGTATTCGGTGAATAGTTTCTCCCATTCAGTGGGTGGCTCTTGTATCCTGGGCACTATTTCCTTTGAGGTACAGAAACTTCTCAGCTTAATATATTTCCATCTGTTAATCTCTGTTTTCAATTATTTGGAGAGTGCATTTTCCTCTTCAATATGCCTGTAATCTCAATGTCCTGGAGTGTTTTGCCTACGTGTTGTTCTTGTATCTTATGGTTTCAGGTCTGATATCAAGGTCTTTCATCCATTTGGATTTTATCTTCGTAAATGATATTATCTGGGGGTCTACCAATCCTGGCAAGATTTTGATTTCATGAAGCGTCTTGCCAGGATTGGTAGTAGATTCGCCTGGAAAGTTTGAAAGAATTCATTAGTGAATTCATCTGGGCCTGGGCTTTTGTTTTTGGGCAAACATTTGATTACTGTTTTAAGTTCATCAATAGTGATGGGAGTGTTTAGATATGTTACATCCTCTTCCTTCAACCGTGGAAGATTATAAGAGTCCAAGAGTCCAAGTTCTCATTTTTAGTGGCGTAGAGTTTATCAAACTAGTTTCTGATTACCCTTTGAATCTCTGCCATATCAGTAGTGATCTCTCCTTTTTCATTCCTAATACGAGCTATCAAGTTTCTCTCTCTCTCTCTTTCTTTGTTAGTTTTGCCTGTGGTCTATCAATCATGTTTTGTTTTTTTTTGTTGTTTTTTTTTTTGTTTTTTTTTTCAAAAACCAACTTCTGCTTGATCTTTTGGATTGCTTTTTGGTTTTCCACTTCATTGATTTCTGCTCTCAGCTTTGTTATTTCCTTCTGCCTCCCTATTCTTGGGTCCTTTTGTTGAGCACTTTCTACTTCTATGAGCTGCGTCATTAAGCTACTCAGGTAAGCCCCTTCTTCCTTCCTGATGCTTGCTTGCAAAGCTATAAATTTTCCTCTCAGTACTGCTTTTGCTCTGTCCCATAAGTTCTGAAAGTTTGTGTCTTCATTATCATTTGTTTCCAGGAATCTTTTGATTTTCTCTTTGATTTCATCTCGGACCCACTGGTTATTCATATGAGGCTGTTTAACTTCAGGTGTTAAAGTTTTTCTTCTTTGTTCCTTTGGAATTCACAAATAATTTCAGAGCCTTGTGGTCAGCAAAGATAGTCTGCAAAATTTCTGTCCTCTTGATATTAGGAAGATATGTTTTATGTGCCCGCATGTAGTCTATCCTGGAGAATGTCCCATATACTTTGGAGAAGAATGTGTATCCAGGTTTCTGAGGATGGAGTGTCCTATATATATCCACTAGGCCTCTTTCTTCCATTTCTTTCCTCAGGTCCAGTATACTCTTGTTGGGGTTTCAGTCTGCTTGACCTATCCATTGTTGACAAAGCCGTATTGAGGTCTCCCACAATTATTGTGTTGTTGTTGATGTCATTTTTCAGCTTTGTCAACAATTGTATTAAATATTTTGCTGGACCATAATTCGGTGTATATAAGTTTAGAATTGTGATTTCTTCCTGCTCTACATACCCCTTGATTAATATATAATGTCCAACTTTGTCCCTTATGACTTTCCTGTGTATAAATTTTGCATTATCTGATATTAATATGGCCACTCCAGCTTTTTTATGGGTGTTGTTTGCTTGGATAATTTTCCTCCAGACTTTTATTTTGAGTCTATGTTTGTTCTGACTATTCAGGTGTGTTTCTTGTAGACAGCAGAAAGTTGGATTGAGTTTGTTGATCCATTTAGCCACTCTGTGTCTCTTAACTGGTGCATTAGTCCATTGACATTGAGAGATCGAATTGTCCTAGGATTTGATGCCATCTTTATATCGAAATTTGGTGTGTCTTTTGGTTAGTCTTGTCTTAAATTAAATCTTTCAGTTTTTCTCTTAAGAGTGGTTTTGAGTCTGTAAAGTTTCTGACCTTTTTTTGTCTGTGAAACCATGTATTTTTCCTTCAAACCGGAAAGTGAGTTTTGCTGGGTACAGTATTCTAGGTGAAGCATTCATTTCATTCAGTCTTGTCACAATATCCCACCAATGTTTTCTGGCCTTGAGTGTTTCAGGTGACAGGTCTGCTGTAAATCTCAAGGATGCTCCCTTGAATATAATTTCCTTTTTTGATCTTGCTGTTTGCAGAATTATGTCTCTAACTGTGGGATTCGTTATTGTGACTAGGATGTGTCTTGGGTATTTTTTCTGGGGTTTCTTTCAGTTGGTACTCTTCGGGCATGCAGGATTTGATCACATATATTCTTTAGCTCTGGAAGTTTTTCTTTAATGATGTTCTTGACCGTTGATTCTTCCTGGAAATTTTCTTCCTGTGTCTCTGGGACTCCAAAGATTCTTAAGTTGTTTCTGTTGATCTTATCATAGACTTCTATTTTCATTCTTTGACTATTTTTTCCATTGTCTGTTCGTTTGTTTTAAGTATTTTTTCCAATCTCTCCCGCTGTATGGAGTTGTTATTTGTCTCATCTTCCACAGCACCAATTCTATTCTCAGCTTCTTCTACCCTGGTTTTGAACTTATTCATTTTGTCATTCAATTCATTTACTGAGTTTTTCAGGTGTGTTAGTGGACATGTTATTTCAGTTTGGAGTTTGCGATTTCTGTCTTCATATTTTCTTTTGTCTTATTAGTGTTCTGTTCAACTTGGTCCATTGTTTCTTTGAGTTTTTTCAGCATCTTCCATATTGCTTTTCTAAAGTCCTTATCTGAGAGATTGATTAGTTCGTTGGTCATTAATACTGGTCATCAGAATTGTCATCTTCGTTCTCTATGTCTGACACTGGCCTGCATTGTTTCCCCCATTGTCACACTTGTATTGTGTGTTTTTCTACGTGTTCGGTGGATTCATTGGCTAAATAATGTGCACAACCACACTCCTCTGGCTCCATCCTTTGGAGTGGGTTGATTTGCCTACAAGGGAGTGGAATCCTCCGTGGATGAAGGGTCACACATGATCAAATCTTAAGCCCAAGCTCGCAGCAGAGAAGACAGTCCAGAGAGAAATGCTGGGCTTCAGTGATACTGCATAGTTCTTAGTGTGATTTTTTCTCTTCTTGTTGTGATGATGTTCTTTCTTTCCTTAGAAAGAGCGCACGGGGGGTCGGGCGGTGGCGCTGGAGGTAAGGTGCCTGCGCTAACCTAGGACGGACCGTGGTTCGATCCCCTGGTTCCCCATGTGGTCCCCCATGCCTGCCAGGAGCGACTTCTGAGCAAATAGCCAGGAGTAACCCCTGAGTGTCACTGGGTGTGGCCCAAAAACCAAAAA
>PVKC010020092.1:0-18792 GCA_004027635.1 Crocidura indochinensis
TAGCAAAGATTTAATAGCTCATTGGTAACTACCTAGCATTAATCAATTATTGACAAAAACTTCAAATTACTTATCATTATTAATATCCTCCAAGCAGTAAAACTCAAGTTTTCTTCCTATCATATGAAAACCAGGTTAGGAATAGTAAAAAAGTATATTGAACTTAAAAATGAAAAACTGTTCCCAAAATACTGCTATAGAAATGTTTCTTAAGGTTGTAACTGCAACTCCTAAGGTTTTAGAGTTTTGTATGAGATATTGTCTGGGAACATGCTATATTTTTAATTTTTATTATTGTATATTAAGTTTTTATAATCACCATATTCTACAAATACTGCTCTGTAGCATTTTACAAGTTTTTTTATTGTTTAACTGATTAAATAGATGATGGTAAAAGTGTCGAGTGGAGGAAGCCTGCCTCCCTCATCAAATGAATAAAGGAAAAGGGCATTTCAGTAATTCTTCTAGTCTTCATTTGCACGTATATGGCTGGGCACTGATCCAGCATTGGAAATGGCTACATGATAAAGGACACCCCTATTTATATTTCTACCCTGGACTTATGTATCTGATATAGCTGACAGAAAGGAATTATGATGTTGGCATTGGATTTTCAAATATTAATGATAAAACTAAATAAGAATACAAATTCGGGGCCCGGAAGATAGCATGGAGGTAAGGCATTTGCCTTTCATGCAAAAGGTCATCGGTTCGAATCCTGGTGCCCATTGCCAGGAGCAATTTCTGAGCATGGAGCCAGGAGTAACCCTTGAGCACTGCCAGGTGTGACCCAAAAACCAAAAACCAAAAAAAAAAAAATACAAATTCATACAAGTGTAAATAATTATACTTGCCAGTGGCTAGGCAAGCTAGAACAACATGGTAGAGAAGGGACCAGTATGGCAAAGATAGCTGGGAATGATCACTCTGGACAAGAACTGACAACTGAAAAAAGATAAAGGATATGTTTGGTACCCCTTCATTAACAGTAGTGCAAATCACAGTGTCTAAAAGGTGGAAGGAAAGAAAAGGGAGAAGAGAGAAGTAAAATATTTGCCTCAGACAGGCATAGGGGAGGGTAGGAGGGAAACTGAGGACATTGGGAAATGTGCACTGGTGAGAGGGGTGTGTACATTGTAAGACTGAAACTCAATCATGAACATAGTAAAAACTTGGTTACTATGGTGTTTAAGTAAAGTAATTAATTAATTTTTAAAAAGTTGGTACAACATGTGGCTAGAGAGAGTTCAGTGAGGTAGGATGCTTGCTTTGCATGCAACTGACTTGAGTTCTTTCCTTGACTCCACATTTGGTTCACCAATTTGCCAACAGTGTTCCCTTAGCACAAGACCTGGAGCCAGCCCTAAATATAGCCAGATATGCTACCTGCCAAAAAAAAAAGTAGAAGAACAAACCTCTGCTTGGCCTTGTCTAGTAGGTAGTCAATTCCCTTCTATGACATATCACACAATGTTCATGCTCTTTTAAGGTAATAATGGCCTGTGAATTGAGTCACTTTGCCATTCAAATGTTTGCTGAGCATCTATCATGCATCCCATATTTTATTGGCATCAGAGATCCACTGTTGAATAAAACAGATATTGTTTCTATGCCAGAGTGTCTATAATCTATTGGGAGATACTGACATTAAGCAAAAAAAAAATAATAATAACATACAAATAATGGATACTGTGGACAGGATTGGATTAAAACATAAACCAAATATGGATTTGCCTACAGGGGAAGGTTTAATTATAATTGCAGATAGAAAATGATGTGTTTGACAAAAGTATTTTAATGCAAGTTGTTATCTGTAAATTAGGAGAAACCTTTTTACTAGGAGACACAGAAGAAGATGGTTGTTAGGGTTTCGGAATAGGATTCTTTGAAATAACCACTGGGGTATATTTAACTAGCTGTAGAAAGATGTGCAAATGGGGCCCGGGAGATAGCATGGAGGTAAGGCATTTGCCTTTCATGCAAAAGGTCATCGGTTCGATGGTCCCCCGTGCCTGCCAGGAGCAACTTCTGAGCATGGAGCCAGGAGTAACCCCTGAGCACTGCCGGGTGTGACCCAAAAACCACACACACACACACAAAAAAAAGAAAGATGTGCAAATGTCATGAATCAGAATAGAAAGTCATACCTTCTAAATATTTTTTTCCTCTATTCATATCCTTAAAAGAAAGACCAGAGAGGTAGGTAAGACAAGGATCAAGCCTTTGCCTCGTATGTGTCAATCTAAGTTCTCGTCCTGGCAACACATGCAATCTGATCAGAGCCAAGAATGACTCCTGAGCACAGAACCAGGGAATAGGTTCCCTGAGAACAGTCATACAAAGTTCCAAATCCCCTTTCCCCAGAGTAGAAATAAATAACTTAAAGAATGTAGAGGTGGAGGATTGACACATCGTTAGCTCATCAGGGTGCTAAGATTTATCAGTTGGACTTTAAAAGGGTACAACTGGGATCCAATATGGGGCTGAAGCAATGGTATAGCAGGTAGGGTGTTTTTCTTGCACACACCAGGCCCAGCTTGATTCAATCTTTAGCATCCCATATGGTCTGAACACCACCAGGAATAATTCATGTGGCAGAGACTGGAGCATCTCTAGATGTGGCCTTACTTCCCCAAGCCCAAAAGTATTATGTAATATGAAATAAAAAAAGTAGGTTGTTGCCTTGAAAGATGGAATAAACAGACATGTTAGACTAGAGTGTAGAGAGGAGGTTGGCAGAGGACTGGGAAAATCTTTTCGTTCAATGTACAGAATTACATGGTAACAATTGTCTCCCAATGGCAGCACTGCTCAGTAAATGTTCTGTAGTAAAGGAATCAGCCAGCAACTGACTGCACCGGAGAACTGTTCCTGCATTTCCTGAGACATGATATTCATAAGCAAGTCCCATGAGGGATTTTTTTTACCTCATAAAGGAATTTCATGGGGGAATTTTTGAGTTGATTTCCCAGAAGATTTTATTTCATTGTGTTTGTTTTTGTTTTTATAGCTGTCTGGTAGCAGGAAAAGCATAGAGATTATAAGATCACAAGCAAAGTGGTTCTTGCTCTTGTCTTGATGGCATATTAAGTCTGTTTAGGTCTCTTCTACTTTCCATTTTCCTTTTCAAGTAAGGGAAGTGGAAGTCTTCTATGGAGATTTCCAAGTTAAGACAGTATTTTGCTAAATGTATTCATTTTATTTATCATTTAAAGCATTTCATTGATTGAAATACTGCGATGTATGATATTGTTAATAGAGTCAGAGACTGTATTGAATACTACTAAGGGGCCGAATGAAATGACACTGTCAATGAACAGGTGGCAGGGACAGAGTTCATGGGTGACATGAACAAGGTCTCAGTGCAGCCATGAAGTGTGTTTGTGTTCAGAAGGGAGGTGAGAGGTGAAGGTGAAATTCTCAATAATCCTTGGGTGTCATTGGCTTGAAGGAGATGTAGATAAAATTAGAATAAGAAATGGAAAACTACATAGACTCTGAAGGGAAGAAGATTCTGGAGAGGAACATAATGTCGAAATAAGTCTTTAATTGTGCATTACAGATTATATTATATAGGAGAAAAAAACCATATCGTGTAGTCATTACATTGAACTCTAAAACCAATTTGGATTGTTTTTATGATAAAGGTATGTTATAGAAAATGAAAGGAATTGTAAAAAAAAAAAAAGGTAAGAACATAGTCTAAGATTGATGATGAAAAGCAGGCAAATACAAAGGCCAATAGAAATTCAGCTTCTGTTGCTAATTTCAGATCTAACCAGTATTAATCTGCTTATAGAATCAAACATTTCTCCACCATCCTTTATCATTGCCCCCTTTTGAGCTTCCCAATGCCCAGGAAAATTTCTTTTTTTGTTGTTTTTTTTTTCCAGGAAAATTTCTAAGACAATTATACAGGAAGTCATTGTTCCACTTGCAACTCCATTTTTTTCCTTGCATGATATGCAATGCAAGCAGCCTAATTTTCCCAAAATTCCACAATATACTGATTGGATTTAGATTTTCTATTGTCAGTGTCCATACTTGAAAAATTGCTTCAGTACAGTAGTTAAAACAGTTATGCAATTATGTTGTTGTCTAAAGTATATTTGTCCCAAATTCTAGTTCGAGCATGTTGCTACCACTCTAAGAAATCAATCCCTTTGGGGCATGTAATTTCTTTGGTCATCTCCATTAAAAGAGTGTTATTTTCTTGTTATTTTTAGATGAAGTGATGAATTCTCCAAAAATATACCTTAGCACTCATTGAGGAGATTCAAAAGGATGTGGCCGTGGGCAAATTTGAAACACTCACACCCCATTTTCTTCCTGCAGACAGTTGCTTTTCTCAGCAGCCTACAGGAAGAAGCCACAAGTGTATTTTTAGTCCTGTGCTGTTTATTTTTGTGAAAGGAAATATGGCTGTTGCTGAGATTCCTGCAAAGCTGGTTGGAGGGCATGACTCTCGCCCCTGCACATTGAATGCAACTGCAGTTTGGCTTCCTTGAAAACCGCATTTCAGATGTCTGTGTTGCATTCATTTTCTCCTGCTGTCTGGTGTCTAAGTTGTTGATGTGGATAACGTCTTGTTTTAGGTCATGTAAGCAAAATCTTGCTGTTTCTCTCTACACCACACATGACTGTCCTCTTGTAGTTCACCCCTTATTGCAATCCTCGGGACATCTGTCAACATGATCAGAATAGTTCGGAGCAAATAAACTATATACCATTGGGTACTTTGGACTTTGTTTGTTGGTGGTTGAACTAATTCTAGCTGCATTGAATTTTATTCTTTCCTTGTACTACTAGATTTATCTTTATGTTTTCATTTTCATTTGATTGTTCTAACAAGATCATGAGCTTTCTTCTTTCTTTCTTTCTCTTTCTTTCTTCTGTCTTTCTTTCTTTCTCTCTCTCTCTCTCTCTCTCTCTCTCTCTCTCTCTCTCTCTCTCTCTCTCTCTCTCCCTCCCTCCCTCCCTTCCTTCCTTCCTTCAAGGGTTACTGCTAGCTCAGAAATCACTCCTCGCAGGCTCAGGGATGCTGGCACTCGAACCCAGGTCCATCCCAGTCGGCTGTATACAAGACAAACATCCTACTACTGTGCTATCACTGCAGACCCTCTTTCTTTAATGTTTTTTAAAAAAAATATTGCTGGTATGGAAGTTGGCTTGTTGGTGGTTATTTATTTAATTCTTACATAAGTGGCATGAGTAATTCAATTTTATTGCTATAAAATAGGCTGGAACTTGTTAAAATTGTGAGGAGCCTAGCTTAAATTTACTGAAAATTGGATTTTTTTTTTTTGCCAGGGAGGACAACTGACAGTGCTCAGGGATTCTTTCTGGCCCCGTGTCCTGAAATCACTCAAGGCAGGTTTTGAGGAACATAAGGGATGTCAGGGATCAAACCTAGGTTGACCTCATGCAAGGCAAACACCCTATTCATTGTGTTATCACTCTGACCTCTGAAAAATTGATTTTTTTTGTTTTGTTCTGTTTTGGGGCCACTACCAGTGATGCTGGGGTTACTCCTGGCTATGCGCGCAGAAATAGATCCTGGCTTGGGGGACCATATGTGGCATGGGGGACAGAATCGCGGCCTGTGCTGGGTCAGTCTTGTGCAAGGCAAAGGCCCTACCGCTGCACCATCGCTCCTGCCCCCCAAAATTGATTTTTAAATAAAAGTTCACGATACTTCTTTTTGGTTACAGATTCATCAGTCATTTTTTAACCTAAGATAGAAGTCTATTTGAGTTTTTTTTGGACATGTCCAGAAATTTGAATAGATTACACTGGAAATTTGGCTTATTATCCGAAAGATCTGTAATCTGTCAATTCTTTTGATAGATTGGGTTGTTCTAAGATAGGTGAAAATAATTGGCTAAGAGAGGGCACAGAAGTTGTCTATAGTGTTCTAAGTAAATTCACAGAAGAATTAAAATTTGGGTAAGCTCCTTATAAGTGGTAATTGTCAACTACTGAGTTTGACGGTCTTTCCAAACGATAAACACATACAGACAGTTTGATTGATATTTATGTTCAATATATAAGAGGAACAAGGATTGTAGGTATCAGAGGCAATTCACCTGAAGAGGAATCCGATTCTCATTCAGAGATAGGTTTAATTAAGAATGAAGTACAGACAGGAGACAGATCCATTTGTTAGATAAATTAACTACAGTAAAAATGTCCACAAAGTGAACTTTGTGTTCATTAAATTAAAAGTGCCAACATTTCTTAGGTTAACTTTATCCTATAGTAAAAAATATAATTCATATTTGAATAAATACCCTAAAATGTAATATTTTACAAGTATTCTAATTTATATCTAGATGTTTTTTCACTATAGTTTAACTTTTCCTCATAATATTTAAACATGGAACATTGCAGTTTTTTGTACATACATACATACATACATACATACATACATACATACATACATACATATATTTTACTTGCACCTAGGACACTAATCCCACCTTAGTGTTCAAGAGTCTTACCTGAGAGTCATGTATGTATCATATGTATATACATGTATGTATTATATTCAGGCCTCACAACACTTGCTTATCACATTGAGTGCACTCTCTCTCCTATATGTTAATTTTTAAAGTGTATCTTTCACTATCTTAGTAGTTTTAGGGGTTTTTCCCCCTTTTTTTGGTTTGGGGTTTGATTTGGTTTGGGGCAGTAGTGCTCATGGATCAGTATTGAGGATCATGCAGGACTGGGGATCAAACTCAGGCCACCCAAAAGTAGACACGTGAGTTCTATTACTAATTCACTTTTTATGGTTTTTATTTTTCCATTAAAATGCTATGATTTACAAAGTCATTAATAGATGAGTCTTACGCTCTCAATATTCTAACACAGTCCCCCCTCTAGTGTTCCCTTGCTATATCTTCCCTTGCTACAAAGTTAAATCATGCTTTTCTTTTCTTTTCTAGTATTATTTTCTACTTAAATATAAAGCTAATCTTAAAGAGTATGGGTGTTATTACGCAGCATTGTTTTACATTAGGCTGCAGGCATTTATAGAATTGTGTTGATAATATTTGTTCAAATGTAGTCATTACCAGATAATCTCATGTGAAGAGGTTTATTTAGTATATTTAGCAAGTAGACATTTAGACATTTTACTATGATTCTGAAGATCTTCTAGGAAAGGAAGAATCTTTTTTTTTTTTTTTTTGCTTTTTGGGCCACACCCTGTGATCCTCAGGGGCTAGTCCTTGCTATGTGCTCAGAAATCAGAAATCGCTCCTGACTTGGGAGAGCATTTGGGACGCAGTTGGGATCGAACTGAGGTTCGAACTGAGGTCCGTCCTAGGTTAAGCATGGAAGGCATGCAAGGTTACTGCTTGCGCCACTCCGCTGGACCAGAAAGGAAGAATCTTAATACAAGAGAGTAACCTGATGTCAGTATCAAGAATTGACACTATATTTAGTTGTCTTTTTAATTATTATAAAATTTTGCCTGTAATTTCTTATCTCTATATTTTCTTAACTCCTTATTAATAGTTATTTTTCTGTTCCAAACTATGCTGCTCTTTTCTCAATTCTTTCTGCATACGTTTTAATTGTTTATGGAGAATTTGCCTGACATTTTGTTTTGTATTCTCTTTCTAATAGGGAAAATTGATATTTGTCTGTATAATAATCAAGCGTAATAATCCTCTCCTTAAAATTTTCTTCTGCCACATTCACTTGGGGAGACATGCTTAGTTGATCTTTCACCAGTGTATGTGTTTGTAATGATCAGGTGACTTCCTTCCTTCCTTCCTTCCTTCCTTCCTTCCTTCCTTCCTTCCTTCCTTCCTTCCTTCCTTCCTTCCTTCCTTCCTTCCTTCCTTCCTTCCTTCCTCTCATCTATTTGTTTTACTCAAAAACAGTTTTATAGATCAATGACAGGCCCAGGAATGTTTTCTCCTTCTGTTATGGCAAACTTATTAATTAATACCCCCCTTCTTGGAATTTTGGGCAGTGCTTAGGGTCAGCTCCTTACTCTGAGCTTGGAGGTTGCTCTTAATGGTACTGTAGACTGGAGGTTGGGTGCATATTATTAGTGTTGTGGATCAAACCCAGACTCCTGCATGAACTCAGTTCATGGATCTAATCTTTCTGCCCTTTCTCAAAGCCAGCTCCCATGTGTGAGATCCTGGGCAAAATCCCTAAATATGAAATGCATAATTAAATGAAGTTGAATAGATTAAAACATATCTGAGAGTAGTAGCAAAGTGATATGCATTCTATCCAAAATTTCTAATTAGTAACCTATGTATATTGATGCACAAGGATACAGTGAATTTTTGTGTTTGTGGGAGACAAAGGTAGTCAGACAAGTCTTGTTGCAATGTGTTTTCCTTACCATGTTTCCTGTCCAAAAAAAAAAAATTGTGCAAGACCTCAGAGTCCTTTTTCTCCCTCATGCTGAAGCTTCCCCAGGCCTTCTCCTTTGTCTACTTCCTCTCTGAGTAAAACAAGCCAAAGGTCAATATTAGTCAAGAACAATTGTCCTTGCTCCCAAAGATAAGGATAAGGACAGTTTACCCTCAGTTTAACCCCCACCCAAAAGTCTAACCTATACATAGTTTTGTTGTCAATAAGATGGAATGGGGATGGAGCAATAGTACAGTAGATGGGTGATTGCCTTGAATTCAGCTACCTGCATTTGATCCTCAACATACTATATGGTCCTCCAGTCTCACTAGGAGTGATCTCTAAAGTTAGTTCCAAAGTAAGTCCTGAGAAACCTCATGAATGATCTCAAAACATTAAACAAAAAAAAAGAAATGGAGTGTTCCTCAGGAAACCAGTCCAGGAACAGATTTTATTATTCCTTATTTTATTCACTAATGTGGATCTAACTTTTTCTTACCTTTTCTTTCCTACTAACTCCCTATTCTAAGCAGATTTGGTAATTGCTCTGAGGACTGGAGTTTGTCTTCTGGTTTACTCACTTAATAGCATTCCAGCCCTTCTCTCTAACTACAACTATCAAAGAAGGTCCCTACTTTAATGGACCTTGAGTAGCAGTGGAACCTTAACTTTCACCATTACCCAAGAGCCTGTCTTGTTTCCACTTTTATTTCTGTCTGACGTTCTCCTACTACTACCTATCACTGTTTTTCTCTCAGTTGTCTTCATCTACTTCCCTCTATCTTCTGCCATTCCACATTTTTTCCCCATTTTTTCTTTCCTTTTTGGTGTTTTGGTCACACCCAACTATGTTACTTCTGGCTCTGCACTCAGTGGATTCCTCCTGGCTGACTTTGAGGTGCCAGAAATATGAACCTGGGTTGGGTGCACGTAAAGCAAGCATGTTACCCACTATACTAGCTCTCTGGCCCCTAATTTCCGAGTTTTGATTCTTGCTCTTCTTAGTATCTCACCAAACCACCTATCATAAGAGTTATATTAAAGAACTATGCGTTGCCAATGAAAGTCTTTGTACTGCCATCTAGTGGTTGAATTTTAAAACAAGAAAACAACAAGAAGCCTAATCTAGTTATTCAATTATTACTACCAGATGTTGACATCTAATTTACATCTAGGTCAGAGAGTGTTGGGATTATGTCCCTTTCTAATAAATCCTGAAACTGTATTATAAATAAAACTCATCTACTTTGACGTTATAAGCCTTGTATATCATATATTTAATTCTACGTAATTGAAATTAGTCAAGAACATTTAAATTTTACTCACTGTCCTCTCTTTTATGCAACTCTTGATTAGTGGCAAAATAATGCTATTTTTCATGTATTTATGTATTGAAACTGAACTGCATTTGCTAGATGAATTGAAGCATATATGTTACAAATGACTATATATGCTTAACATGATTTTCTGAGTATCATTGAAGAAAAAAATAAAGAAAAATATGTTCTTGGATAGTAAAAACTAAAGAAGATTAACTATAGAATATGGTGAAATTGGGTAATAAAGAGTAGCCCTTAGAGAATATATCAGAATAGCTGACTTTACAATAGAGAGAAAGTTAGGAGAAATTCAGTAAAAATGAGATAGACTTTGAAGGCTAATTCCTTTGTGTATAGAATCTGCAGTTTCCTAAGGTGATAAAAATCTTGTATAACATATATGGGTAATTTCTTTTAGGAGTAAGGTCTTCTGGTACCCTTTTGAGATAATGTGGCATGTGTTGTTTAAAAAGACTCAAATTTACCTAAACCTCCTTAGCTACTCTTTTCCTCTCAACAGATTGCATTAATAAATGTTCATTATTAGTTTACATTAAATATCAACCTTAGTAAATGCTCGATGAATGCTAATAAGATGAGTGAATGAATGAATGAAGGTAGCCTGCTGTGAATCCCGTGTCCTTATGAGATACCTGGGAGTGATATGACCAGTGTTGCTCCATTGAACTTTTCCTAATCGATGAAATAGTTGAAATAGCTACATGAAATGTCCCTGTGAAACTATTCAGATCTTATGAGTGTGTCCTCTATCTCTTGCCATTCTGATCTGCTGTTTTATTAAAATATCTAATACCACAAGCTACCATTTTCATAGCTATATCATATAATAGTTGAAATTTTATTTACATAGAGATACCCCCCAGATCTTTTCTTTCTCTAGTAAAAGACCTGGCTCAGATTCCTTACTTTCTGGAGTTCCATATAAAAATACAAGAAAGTTAGTTGCATCAGCTATAATTACATGTGCATATATATTATATCTCTAAATATATAATTCCAATATACATCATTTACATTATGTGATAGTTCATAATTCTCATAATATCTATATCCTTGCCTCACTGTTTATCTTGTATCCTGACACATGACAGACAATAAGTGTTTTCAGAATGGATAAATACTGCTTTCAAAGCCATTCTTGTTTTATTTTGTCAAAAAAGCCATCTGTAACTCCCTGGTATTCTTGAGTTTAGTGTTTCTGCTATTTCTCAAGTTTGTTTTATTTCAAAATATGTAAGATTAAAGAACAGAATTTGGTTATACATTATAGATGCTTGATATGATTACGTTTTAATCGCTTCTGGAGTTGAACCCCTCTGGCTGAAAAATGCTCTTATGACTCTTGAAAGTTCATAATGAAAAAATACTGCTTTATGGAAATTGCAGTGGCTCTTATTTATTCCTTCACTCAGGTAAAATATTTCACCTGTAAAATTAAGATAAAGAATGATTTTGGTTGGAACTAGGCAATTTATAAAGTCTGCCAGATTTCTTATATAATAGTAATGCCAATTTCATTTCCCAGTCAGAGTGAAACAAATTATACATCTTATCCATTGCAGTTAACTGCATCAGCATCATACTACCATAAAATCTCAATAAAATCGGAAAACTGTGGAGTATGGATAATCCCACTATAAATTGTAATAAGAATTACCCCTCCAGACTCTATATTCTCTCCATTAAGTTCATAGACACTGTCTCTTTGTACATAAAGTTTTATGAAATAAATCGACCAGTTCTCCTGTCCTTACCAGATAGCAAGCTGTTTTGATTTAAAGCTGATAATGGCACAATCAGTTTTTGGTGTTTGCAGTGCATTTTAAAAACATAAATTTCATCTAACAAACCTTAAGTAGAAGGAAAATGCTACTTTTATTGGCACTGAGCAGTGAATGTTTCTTTGTGAGAAAGAATAAATGACGTATTTACCGACATGGGCCCATTTGTTGTAACCATAAAATAAAGATTTTGTTTTCTTCCTCAGAACTCTAATGTTAAAGGTGCATTAAGCAAACTCACGCACAAACCTGAAACAGCTCAGTCTGAATTGTTTCAATTTTCTGTATGTAGAAGATTTGTCAGCTCATGATTGTAGTTTTATCCTTTCTATGCTAAATCCTAATTTTCCCATGTGGCTTTTGTCAGGAGTGACAATTTTATATAGGTGCACTAGAAACACCCACTTAACATAGAAGAAATATGCTAGAGAAATACAGTGTGCATTAAAAAATAAATAAGAGGAATGAGGCAGGAGAAAGTCACATGTTATAATACACTCAGAATAGTTGGCATTGGAGGTGAAAGGTAAAGAAGCATATGGTTTTGCTAATGAGAATAAGTTCAAGTAATCCACACTAGGCAATGAGTGGTCAATGAGGCAGAGACTGCAGGGCACATAAAAAATGATGAGTGTATTTTTTGAATTGCAAACTATAAAGCACTCATGCATGTTGCATAGGAGCTGAAACATGAGTTGCAGGCATGACACATGCAATGGGTTACTTGAAAGTGTCTGAGGTTCTGCTCTGAAATGACATTGATTTCTTACTTTATATTTGATTATTAGATAACTTTGGCGAGATGGTTTTCCAGCTATGAAGAGAGAGAAGAGGGTAAACAAAAAATTGCAGAGGAAAATGGATGAGTGGAGTATATCTTTTTTTTTCGGTTTTTGGGTCACACCCAGCAGTGCTCAGGGGTTACTCCTGGCTCCATGCTCAGAAATTGCTCCTGGCAGGCACGGGGGACCTTATGGGGCACCGGGATTCGAACCGATGGCCTTTTGCATGAAAGGCAAACGCCTTACCTCCATGCTATCTCCCGGGCCCCAGAGTGGAGATATCTCAATGTTTATTATTATAACTTGGACATCCTCAAATTTCATGTTAATTTTTGTGTATTCCCAGTATACACAAAGATTTTGTAGCTTTTCCATTTTTTGCAGTTCCAGTTAGCAAAGCAAAATAGACTCCTGATTTTGCATTACCAACCTACAGATGCTTCATAACCCCTGAGAATTTTCTATTCCAACCTCTTGCTCAAATTTGGAAGCCCCCTTTACCTGTAGGTATGTACCCTTAGAGCAAAAAAAATGGCAGCAAAGAGAGGTGTGAAAATTATTATTGAAGTAAGAACTTGGAAAATCACAGCAAGATCTTTAGGGAGCAAAGTAAATAGGCTTACACAGTTCCTTAGTCCTTGGAGATAATGCTTTATTACAGGAAAATAATTGCTTTTGAAATAATGGCCATTAGTAATGAAAGAAAGGTTAAATTATGGTCGATCTGTTTGAAATAGGCAATAGAGTGTGCCATAAATCTTATAAAGATATTTATTAAAATCATTCAAATAATTAACCTTTATTGAATGCCTGTGTTCTTTGTGCTTTACATACATTCTGTGTAAGTCTTCAATAACCAATCTCTAAGATCATTACCTATCTTTTATAGATATGAATTGAGATTTTTAGTATTGTCTGTACCTTAGAAGGTCATAACTTAATAGTAATTCGGCTTTAAATAAAGTAAAAACCTTTGATATACTAAAGCTATCTTGCCATGCTTGAAAAATACAATGAAGATATGCCTTAGATATCTAGGAAATTTATTATTAAATAATCCCGTTCTATAGTTCATCAAGTTAGTCTATATGTAAAATCCATTTTGCTTTTTGGTCAAAGAACGCAGGTTGTCTAATATATAAAAAGTCATATGTGTATATAGCATGGCATAATTCCCTGTTGTTAAACATTGACATAGCGGTACACATTATGTAAATATTATATACTTTTGTTTCTCTGATTATTGTATATAATGCCTAGCAATATCATTACTAATCTTGCATCATTAGAAAGAACAGCCTCAAGCTATAAGTTAACATTTCTAGGTGAAAGGAGATTTGATCAAATTGTGATTACTGAGTTTCAGAGCTGTACACAATTGTGTCATTTTTGGACATGTCTTGTCTCTAGCTGGAGCTCTCTTGAGCAGGAAATTGGGTAGATGACACACCCCACATAGGCAAACTTGTTCTTTCTCCTTTCTTTCTGGTATTGGATATTTTCTAGGAAAATGAATAGGGGAAATCACAACGTACAAGTACAGCCAGCATTTATTATTGCTGTTATAATTATATTTATTTTTCTTAGATTAATGAGTTCAATAAAATTCTGTGCACTAGCTAATAGCTAATAATCATTATAACATTACAGTCTTAGAAAGTATTATATCTTCTATAGCAGATGTTCAGAAATGCCATCTTAAAAATTGAAAAATAAATTCCATAAACTGTGTTTGATTACAGGAAATAGCTGCTGAGCATGATCTGACATATTTTTGTTTTTGTTTCTCTATTCTAGTTTTTGTTTCTCTACAAAATTTCAAATTGTTACTTTTTCTGTTTTCTCCCTTTCTATTCTATTACATTTCTTAAAAACTAAAATAGCCTAGACTATCCACAATTGATGGGTATGATATGTGATAGACAATATTTTCCAACACATTCTCAAAGTCAGTGATTATTTGTAATGGAAAGCAATTCATTTATCATTTAATAAATGAACATAAAATGGTGATGCACTAGTTTGTGGTGTATTTGTATCATTGGTATAATCTATAATAATATGAGGTAATAGCACCTCCAATTATGTCATTTAATCTCATTATCCACCTTACATCTAGAACAACTAGTAGCAGCCTATTTATTTCCTCTTTGGCTGATATTGAACATTTTTGTTATTTATTCTATAAGCTCCTTTCACCTATAATTTTAATTAGTTTTCACTATATAATTTTACATAATATTCTCTAAGGGAACAACTAGAATTTATTTAATTCTAAATAAAGCAGGGAATGGTTCAGAGCTATTTATTTTTCTGTGGTTTGTACTTTTCATTGTGATAAAGATTGAGCATAAAATTATCCATAATGTCAAATAACAAAAGTAAGCCATTATGGACTCGGGCTTTACTTGATAACATTATTTATTTCATAT
This sequence comes from Crocidura indochinensis, assembly GCA_004027635.1. Classification (NCBI taxonomy): domain Eukaryota; kingdom Metazoa; phylum Chordata; class Mammalia; order Eulipotyphla; family Soricidae; genus Crocidura; species Crocidura indochinensis. The sequence goes on from PVKC010020092.1 coordinate 14,715, forward strand.
CTTATTAACAGAGAAAGTGAAAGAAGTAATCAGCAACATCACTGCTATTCAGTAGATAAGTAGTTTATGTTGAGTTTTATGTGTCTCCAGAAACCAGGAACTCATATTCTCTCCATACAAGTTAAAATATGCTCAAAGAAATATCTTCTACTTTGACTCATTTGTGCATATATATCACATATGTAGATTTGTAAGTACAATAAACACATGTGTAGATGTGCATTTTTATATTTTGAAAGTGATAACCTATCATAATAATAATAGCCATAATTCCTACATGAAGTATGTTGGCATGGTATAAAATTCTTGAGTTTTATTTCAGCATGATTCTATTTAAATGAAAAAAAGTCTTCATATTTATTAAATAAGTGAACATGGAGTATCTTTTTCTTTTTATTGTCTTACTTTCTTTTGATCAAAATTCAATAACATTTAGGCTATCACATCAAATATTCAGTATTTTTAAAATTTAATATTTTTAATTCTCATTTTTAAACTTTTTGTCTTAATCAGAAATTGATTAGTCTGTTTCTGTGTGCATATATTTATTTGATTGTCATGCTTTTTTAGTTGATTCAGGTGTGAAATTAAGACAGGGATCCCAAAAAGTTCATAGTTGAGTGGATCAAGAAGACAAACTATGTAGTCAAGTCTGTCCTGTAGGTAAGCATAATAAATTTAGGGTGGTCAAAAAGGAAGAGCACAGAGCTCAGAGGGTTGGGGAGTGGTTGTGACTTCAGAAGAGCATTTATCAAAGGAAAGTGTTACTTGAATTATCTACATAGAATAAAGTAGGGAAGAAAGCAAACAAAATACAATATCCTAGAAATAACCAAGGGTACAATGTAACCCCAAAGAAGAGGGAAATGAGAAAGAAGACAAAACTAGTAGGCCCAGACTCTATGATAGCTCACTTTTTAATAATCTAAAGGGATTGCAGTAATTGGCAAGTTTCTTACAAATCTTTTGAGAAGATAAATAAGGTGCTTATTAAGTAGATGTTTGAAATTTCTTTAAAATGATGTTACAGAAAGCTGTATCTTTTAGTCACCTTTTCACACAAGTTTATAAGAGAGATAATACAGTGTATGGTCTTTATATTTTACCTTTACATCAAGGATAATTGAATATGATGACCCATTATAGCTATTCTAGTCTTAGAGTTATTATTTTACTTGGAAACTCTGTCAAAGAGTTTACCTAGTAAAACATCTTTATGCCAAATAATTATATGACTATAGATGTTATAGAAGCAAGCTATCAAGTACAAGGTTAAATTATTCTCCTCATTATTAAATATTTCAAGTATCTAAAGCACCTAGGCTATGCATTTTTCCATGGTACTTAAAGTTTTGATGTAGCAAAATCCAGTCATTTGTTTGTTGTGACAGTGAAGAACAACAGTAGAGTGGGTAGGTCTTGCCCTGCATGCAGTTGACCCAGGTTCAATACCAAACTCCCCAAATGGTCCCACAAGCCCAGCTAGGAGTGATCTCTGTTTGGAGCCAGGAATAAGTCCCAAGAATCTCCTTTTTTGGCCCCCAACACAAAATAATAATAATAAACATCATAATGATCATGATGATGATAGTAGTAGCAGCAGTAGCAGCAGCAGCAGCAGCAGCAGTAGTAGTAGTAGCTTTGTTGGCAACAAGCCAGCAGATTGGAAGATCGCAGATGCATATCCTTCAAGTAACCATCTTGTCTGTAAAGGAACTTGTGCCCTAAAGTACACTTCATCTTTATTTTTTATATATCTTTATTTAAGTATCGTGATTACAAACATGTTTGTAATTGGGTATCAGTTATAAAAAAGAACACCCCCCCTTCACCAGAGCAACATTCCCACCACCAATGTCCCCATATATCCCCCAGCCTGCTGCCTGTATTCGAGACAGGCATTCTACTTCCCTCACTTCATTATTATGATAGTTGTTATTGTAGTTATTTCTCTAACTGAAGTTGCCACTATTTGTAGTAAGCTTCATATCGTGGGCCAGTCCTTCCAGTCCTTATCTCTATTGTCTATGGGTGTTATTATAATAATGTCTTTTATTTTTCTTAAATACCACAGATGAGTGTGACTATTCTGTGTATATCTTTTTCCCTCTGACTCATTTCACTCAGCATAATAGTTTCCATGTCCATCCATGTATAGAAAAATTTCATGGCTTCATTTGTCCTGACGGGTGATAGTATTTCACTGAATATACTCCATCTTCATCAGTCTGTTTCCTAGAGAGATTCAGATTTTCTCAACCTACAACCAGAAAACACTGATAGAGCAAAAGACCACCAAGTGAAAAAATTACATTCCTATAGGCCATGGTTTAAAGCCGAAAAGTATTTTCCCAGTGCAGTACAGATGATGGATTTGTATTTTTTTTTGGTTTATTTTTGGGTCACACCCGGCAGTGCTCAGGGGTTACTCCTGGCTCCATGCTCAGAAATTGCTTCTGGCAGACACGGGGGACCATATGGGGGCACCGGGATTCGAACCAATGACCTTTTGCATGAAAGGCAAACGCCTTACCTCCATGCTATCTCCCGGGCCCCCGGATTTGTTTATTTTATTCTCCATACACATGTACCACAAATGACTTTATCATTAAGTATTTTAAGTGATCTTTGACTAGAATGACTTTAATTCTGAATAACTCAGTTGAAAATGGTTGGCTTAGGTTTTGAGCATAAGTTGACCAAAGCCAGCTGAACAGAAAGAGTATAGTTGTATCTCACAGGCCTCTTGAGTGAATCTGAGAAGTCATATAATAGCATAGTGTAAGATCATGCTAATCAATGAAAAAAATTAAGAATTCTTTCAATCACAAAACTCTTTGTTGCGACCAGAGCTTTATTAAAGCAGAATAAATGCTTGTCCTGCATACAGCCAATCTGGTTGAATCTCCAGCACTGTGTATGATCCCTTGAGCCCTTGCCAAGATGAAGTCTTGAGCACAGCTAACCGTGACCAAAAATTAGAAAATAAAGCACATGGAAGAAAGATTGTCATGCTCTAAAATAGTCTTTCAGTGAACATAACTATACATCCTACTACTTTTTATAAGTATTAAAGGTAGTTTTAGGGAGCAATAATGCAGTCGGCCTGTGGCCGATCTGAATTCAATCTTTAGCATCCAATATAGTCCCCAAGTACACCAGGACTAATTCTTGTGTTCAGAGCTAAGAGTCACCCCTGAATATCAGTGGATGTGTATAGCTCATAACAAAACAAAAGGGAAAAAAAGCAATCTTAGCTTATTTGAAAAAAGAAAATAATAATGATTATTGTGATTCGCTTAACTGATGTTTATTTTAAGTTGCATTTTTAAAGGAGTGCATCCTTTCGTTAACATTTCTAAGCACTTATCCAAATTATAGAAGTGATTGGTATGCCAAAGTATTTTAAATGATTTCTTGCAAGTAAAACCTTTTTATGTAATTTATTCTTAAAGGGAATAAACATAAGCAGTTTTATTCCCAGGCCATCTCATGGTTTCAAGCTAATTTTATCATTTCAAGCCAGAATTGTAATTTTCTAGTACTTTACTGAGTAATCATAATTTAACAACTGTGACTTTTCCCCACAAGCATTAATATTTGACTACAAATCAGAATATAATTTTTAAATAAATTGTGAAATGGACACTTTTATTATTGTATTACAGAGTCCTTTGCCAAATGGAAAAAAAACTGAGCTTAAGTAGAGATTTTTATTTATCATCATCATCTTCATCAGAAAATACTACACTTTACTGGTGGAATAGAGTTTGTGCTGTCTCAAATAAGAAGCAGGATAATAAGGGAAGTAAAAGAAATGGATGTTTAATATTACTATGTAAGGCTTATATATAATATTAAGTCTTGTGTAATACAAAGTGAAAATGAGAATCATATAAATGTATATAAAAACAAAGGTGTATTTTTAAAAACAGAAAGCATTGCATTTTATTGGAAAATAAAAAGTCTTTTACATGGAGGGTAGATATTTTTTTATTACTGATTTGTCTATGGAAAGGATTAGCCAATTTAATGAAGGGACTATGGGCACCAGATTTCAAAGTAATTAATGTCTTTC